>UELX01002540.1:0-30222 GCA_900480035.1 Eupelmus urozonus | reverse complement strand
CGTTATTGTAGTAAACCTTCAATGTATAACATTACGTTTTAATTGGACATACGCAAATATTGCTTTAAATGCGTTTTTTGTGTCAAAGAATGGATGTAATTGAAATAATTTGAATAACAGATATATTTAAAAAAAAACATTTCTAGTCTGCCTAAAAAAGGAAAATTAATTCACACGCGTTGTCTGACATGTCAGACAAATTACAATTTTGTAATATTAACTGGCAGTACTATAAAATCTAATAATCTACTCTTTACAAAGTGGTATTGCAGCAGTTTAAATTTTACTAATAAGTTATGATTTCAGACAATTTATTTAGCATGAAAAAAAAAACAATAAAATGCTAATCAAATTATTTATTTCTTGTTTACATGATAAATTTTTGAAAATTTAAATAAAACAATTGAATAAATGTTACAAATTTTCTTTACGTAATTCGCAATGTAAAATGAGAAAATATGTATCAAATTTCCATTAAATTGACAATCTAGAAAACTAGTTGATTTACCTTAACTTAGTTTTACCGATTATTAATTTTTTATTATGTTATTTATAGTTTTTATATAACTTAGAAGTATTTAAATTTGATATATAACTTATACTGTAAAAAAAAGTTTTCAACTTCATCTGAATTCATTTAGTGATCATTTCAAAACTATTCGACCTATTCTGGTATTTTTTTTTTTTTTCATTTTTAAGGGTAGTGAACAATACTATGATGGTTCCGTTCCAAGTTTGTATGAATTTTTTCAGTATATGACCACTAATTTATTTTTTTTTCTTCTTGCTTCCACATTTTTAGCGGCTGTCTATTCTCATACACTAAATGTATAAATATATAAATATATGCATGTGAGTGTGTATGTATCTAGCTTAAATTAAAATCAATACTAAAATAAAATATTTTTTTCTCTTTGGATTATTGTAAATTTATGCAAAAATGTATACTACAGTTTTTTTTTGTTAAATAAATAGACGCTATGCCATAAATAATTTATAGATAATGTTTAACTTTCCATAAATTTCTAATTTTCTCGTCCACAATATATATTTGGCTTCTACAATAATAAATTAACAAGTAATATACTTAAGTAGCATAGCTATTTAAATTTTAATTATCCTGCATTGAAATGTTAAATGCATCGTTTTATAAATATAATGCTTTCAGATGTATTATAATAATTATTCTCTGTGATGCTATGCTTTATAAAAAGTGATTCAACCGTATAATAAGAAACAAGTTATCAATAATATCATAAAAATCTTTAATATTTTATTTTTTAATATAATTCTATTATTATTTAATAGAAACCCTTATAACAATACACTTTTAAAAGATATTATTTTAATATAAAACTTAAATTTTTTGCAATCTTCAACGATAAAATTACTAAATTCTAATTTTTAATTCTAATCTTTTTCTGTGCCTTCTCTATCTTGAAATAAAAACATAATTTAAATTTTTTTTAAACTATTTGTAAAAACTTCATCTTATTCCAAAGCAGACATTTATGTTGGATTAAGAATTTAACACAGATAATTAACTGCAAGGAATATGACATTTTTATTTACCAAAACTTCTAAAGGTGGTATTTATTTTGCGCTGCAAGCAATTATTCTCCACATTTTTGTTAATTTTGAACGTTCTGATTTTAATTTTAGTTCACTTTAATTATAATAATATTTTTACACTAATAACATACATAATTGATAATTTATTCTTTTGAAGTAATCTGTAATTCTGTCAACGTTATAAATAATTCACTGATTTAGTAATTTTAACGGTAGGTTACTTGAATGACAGAGAAAATCAAGACGACATCGGCATTATATTTAAAATAACAATGTGTCTTCAAGTTTCTTATAATTATTGTTTTATTTAAAATAAACAGAAATAAGATAATGAGGTACTTATTGAACTTTCCCCACAATTCTCCGGAGCTGAATATTAAATCTTATGTTACTGCGCAAACTTGGCTAAAATTTGTTTAATCCTCTCAGGTCATAGTCTCAACTTCTCAAAGCACACAAACACGCATCCTCTAATCTTCCTTGTGGACCTTCGTCTACAGAAAGCGTTGATTCGGATACGAAATTCTTGCTTTTCCACAGTGTGTTGGTATAAAATATTCGCTTTGCCGCTAAAGCCAAAAAGTTTAAATCGCTCTTGTGAAACTAAATAGCATAAAATAGACCTTTAAATTTACGTACGTAATCTTGTGGAAATTCAGGTCCACCTGTACTTTTTAAGCAGCTCTGCTAAGCCAGAAATATATACTCTCAAGCAATCATAAGTAATTAAGCGAAAGTCGTGCAGTTTATTTTAATCTCAATATTTTAGAAAATGTTATATCTATTTAATGTCATTTTTTAGTTTTTATGTTTGATAAAGATATTTTCTCTTATTTAAAATACTTCTTTAAAATTTAATCACATTAATTAAGAAACCTTGTTTAAAAAAGATTGAAGTAGAAATTTTTATCGTCATCTCTGCACCTTGTTAGAAAATGACGTAAGATTTAATATCGATCAATATTAATAAAAGAAGAAAAAAGATTCTGTACAAAATTTCTGTTTAAGGTTACTCCATTGACGGGGAAAAATGCAGGTAATGCATTTTAAGGCTTCTTCTTCAAGAGAAAACGCATTATCTAGTAGCTTCTCTTCGAAAAAAAGCTTCCGGAATTTTTCCGAAAGCATTTTAAAGGGGCACTTTTCTCTTCCTAAATTGCCGAACAAAATTTTTTCACGTAATATCAACGTTTTTTACGCAATTCGAATTCTTTTGAACCATATTAACTATAAATGTACTAACAATTAGTCCAATGAAAAAAAAAAATATGTGACATGAATAAAGACGTGTCTACGATTTATATTTGTGCATCGACAAAATTTAAACATCAAAGAAAATGTTATTCTTTCTCAAACACATGTTCGAACTACACCTTATTATACATGATTATCAAATGCCATAATTAAGAAACTCCCGTATGAATTATTTACAGCAAACATAATTCTAGACCTAATTTCCCCCATAACGGCTGATTTTCAAAACTTTTGCCATTCGTTTCGCTTCTCCAGCGAGACGCTTCTTCAAACTTTTCAATCCCACACTGAGCAACTCTCGCAACAAAGTTGCGTCAAAGTAATCAATCACAACCGATAAGTTATTTAAATTCAAGATTATTGACAAAAGAAAAAATACACATACATCCCATCTATTTTTCCCTCATCGACAACTCGCTCCTCTGCCCCCTCATATACGCACAATGAAATATAAATGAACGGCTCGCTCCCAGCCGCATGTTACTTTCATTTTTCCGAAACTTATAAAAAATTTCGAGCGCGTCGCTCTCCACCTACGCGATCACGAGTCCCAAAAATATAATCTTTATATAATAAGCCGCGCATATCCGTCTATTTATCATACCGCACTCTTCTAAGTACGCTCATGATCCTAGGCTCCATTCCTCATCCGCTTCTATTAGCCGCTCGTTCTCTCTCCTCTATTTGTCATTCTCTCTGTCTTCCCGTATCATTTTCTCTATTTATATATCTCGCGCGCGCGCCTTTCATCCTCCTCCATCGTTTTACGCTTGCTTTTCAGAGGCTTTTTTTAGGCTACCGGTGCTTGGTCCACCAACTCTCTCTCTCTCTCTCGGTGTTTGTGGATCATTCATGATGTTTGACGATTGCTTCTCTCCTCTCATTCGCTCCCGCCGTTTCTTTCTTTACCCCGGGTTATAAAAAAAAAGAGCGGTGAATTTCCTTTTTCTCTTCTCTGTGCTACTATACGCTGAGCGAGTCTGTTGGCTCATGTTGCCCGGGATGTTGTGTGTATACGCAGAGCCTGTGTACGCGAGCGCGCGTATACTTCGAGGATGAAACGAATGGGATTAGGCCGTGGAGAGAGGTGATTCCCTCGTTTTTTTCCGCCTTCTCTTTGTCTCTTTTTTTGCTCGTCTCTCCGTTTCTTTGTCTCCTTTCGCCCGAGCCATCGTCTTACCCGCTCCTCTTTCTTCTCTCGGCTTTTCTTTGACGCTTCTCTCTCCCACTTTACCTACTCCAACCCCCGTCCGCTCTTCCTCGCTTCACCTCTTTTCGCCTCTTTCTCCGTGTTCTCGTTTCGCTCTCTTCGTTTTCTTCCTCTCCGCCTCGTTTCTAGACCTTCTCGCTAACTTAGCTCCCGACTCGCGCCGAGAGAGGCGAGCTTGCTATATCAGCAGGCTAAGCTGCGGCTCCCCCGGCCAATTGCCCAGCATCGTTCTTCTTAAATGCAGATAAACATTTTCGTAAGTGATTATTTTGGCTTTGCTCGGCGGCGCCGCCGCCGCTTCCGCGTTATCAAGATTCTTGTTACGCCGGGGCTTATCGCTCGCTATGATTTATTTAAAAGGGTGACGTTTCTATTACGAGAATTAAGGGCGCATTTATTGATTCTCTCCGCTTGAGGCTTAGGGCTCGAATGCTTTCTACAAGCGCGCCCGTGTCTGTGTCTGCGCCTAACGAATTTAACGCGCGGCTGGATTATTAAACGAGTTTTACGGGGGTGGCTTTTTAGGGGATGCGAAAACGCGATAATTAAGAGATAGGATCGAGCTGGAATGGACAATGCCGGTGCTGGAAAAAGTATTGTGAGTTTGCGGAGGACTGGGAAAGTTGTCGAGTCGTATCATAAAGGGGCTTTATTGTAGAGATATTATACAATTTTAATTTAATCTGAAGTGTTTTGATTTATATCTTCTTCAGTTAATGAACTTTGTTTGCTTATTCTCATTTTAAAGTGGTTCGTTAAGTTCCGTAATCAGGCATACAGTGTTTTTATTTTATTAGGATAAAGAGATACTATTGTTCACATGAACGTCTATAAATGAGAAAATGTCTATTCTTATTTCCGATATTTAATTTTTCATCACAACTGTTGTGTTAAAAATTAGTCCGTAAAAAATGTTTACTATATTATCAGCTAAGAAATAAGATGTTTCAAATTCTGTAAAAAAAAAAAAAAAAATTACAACTTTTTGACAAAAAATAGCAGAATTTAAATTTGTTACGAAGAAAAGAATTCGACAAATGTGTGCTAATATTTAATTTGTGCTAATTTCAATAATGATTCATGTATTATATTTTAGTCGTTAGCAATTTTGAAATTCTGTTTTTCATTTTAATAATTAAGAGATGTCTTTTTTCAAATAAGACAAAAATAAATTTTGCCTTTTTGCATCTGTTTGTTGCTTGAGCTTACTTATACAAGTTCTCTCAAATAATATAAATAATTTAAAAAACTAAAATCATAAAATCTAGTTATTCCAGTGAAACTCACCAAAAATCCAGTAATTTTTCACAATAAAAATTTACATAATAAAACACCTAATAATCTCGCCATTTGCATCGCATCAGTAATCAAATACCTGAAAACCAGTCGAGTAAGCTCAGCAACGCCGTCGTAACCAAACAGCGCTCCTTAGCCCAGCCTGGCTGGCTCCGAAGCCATAAATAAATGCTTAATAAGCGAATTAATTCAGGTGCGCAGTCTATGCTAATATCCGGCGTCTTGCTCGCCTCTCCTCAAAACATCCCGGGCATCAGTATTCAAACCGCCGAATTGTCGGACGAACTTTCCGGAAGTTGTTTACGATTTAAACTTGATTACACGCCGGCGCGCGGAATCGCTCGTACATATCAAACGAGCGCCTGTACACTTCGGCGCTGGCTCGCGGGCAAAACTGTCAGTTTCGCAAAAAAATTCAATCACCGAAGGATTTCCACGACAATGTCGCATTTTTCCATCGCCGCGTACAAGACAGCCACGGCGCGCGCTTTAATCAAGCCGGCAAAAAAAAAAGGAGCGAATAAAAGAAGAGATAGAAAGAATAAAAAGAATCCCGGGCTCCGGCAAAGCGCAAGATAAACATCGTCGCGGCCGGTAACATTTCGGTGCTCCCTCTCTTTAAAAGTTTATGCAAACATGGCATAAGCGCACGGATCGAGCGCGCGAAAAGAATGGCAAGAGGGTCGAGAGAGAGAGAGAGAGAGATCGGGAAAAGCTCGAGAGAAGAAAGAACGAGCGAGACCTAAATGTATAAAGGGGGGAAAAAGCGAGCGCGCGCGAGACGAATGACAGAGGGCTTAATAGCGAGAAAAAAAGGAGCAAGCACGGCGAGCTGGAAATCAGCAATTCCACACGCTGTGTGGATATTGCCGCGCGGCGCTGAGTGGAGAGGAGAGCCGAATAAATGCGGCTTTTATACACCCACGTCCTCCTTTGCCTGGCCTCTCCTTATTCCCGTCGTGCTCTCCCACACGCCGCTGCTATTTTCCCTAACAAGACGGCGCAAGCTCGTCTCTTCTTTTAAAGCGGAGATGTGAGGCGGTGTGTGTGTGTGTGGGAGAGGAGCGCCGAAAAGAGCGCTGAGAATGTGCTTCTCGAGATTTACACCGGGGGAAAATGATTATTATACGTAGGCTGCTTGCAGAGGGGACGGCTCTTTTTTTATTACGCTGAGGTTTATTATTTTTGGAGTCTTTTTTGGGAGAGGGGGTGGATGAGTTCGTTTTGAATTTTGCGGAGATATATGATAGGCCTATGGTTTTATAGCGAATGTTTGGTGGAGTGGATAAAAGTAGTAAAACTTGTAAATGTTAAGAAAATCGTAAAAACAAAATAGGGAAATTGAGCAAGGCTGATTTTGGAATTCGAGGATCACTTTTGTATTTTTCTCCATTTTTAGGAATTTAACTTGTAATTGTATACTTTTGTTATACTTTACAACGAAATAACTTTTATAAAGATTTTTATAATTCTAACTGAGAATTGTTATATAAGTAAAAGAATTTGGAACCATCATCTGCCCAGACTTATTTAATTTTTCCCTAATTTTTTCTTTAAATTAAAATCACCCTTTTAATAATTTATTTTTAATAATTTATTATAATACTGCCTTTTTATATCGGTATATCACATAATATTATATTGCCTTTTTTACTATTTAAGTTTGAAAGAGTAAAAAATCATGTTTAGATTTGTGATTTATTCAGTTTCACTCTTACAAGTTTAGATAGTACATATATGTATAATTCACGCCTGAACATGGAGTAATTTGGATTATTAATTGTTAATAATTTTGAATTATATTGCAGTACTCTTTTTACATTATGTAATTACATCACATTATTATTATAATTAAGTATTATAATTACGTTAGAAATTAATAACAGCTCTGTCATATTATTATCCACAATGGCGAATACACCACTAGTCTTACTCTAAGCTGTGACGTTTATTTAGCTGATGTTTCAACTTCTTATCATATTTAAATAAAAATTATATAAAACTTTTTATTGATAACTTTAATTCTTCTAGTAGATATTTATGTAAACGATGAAGGAATCGAACTAAAAGTCAAATTTACAATAAAAAGACTGTTGATTTTAAATTGAAATCAAAGGTTTCATTAGAGTTGTAGTTTAAATAAGTGCTAACATCGCAATTTTGACTTCAAATTTGAAATCAGCCCAAACTGACGATTTCTCTGAGTATAAATTAACGCTCAAATTTTCTGTTCTATGTAATCGTGTACCTTCAAAATTCAACGCAGTTACTATTTTACTTGCTATTTTTTGATAAATAAAATTTAAAATTACAGCGATCCGCGTGGTTTCAAGTTACCAATGCTCCAAAAAATCAATTTTTTTTTAAATATTGATCTTGCAAATTTTTTTTTATATCTAACATTAATGACATTAGTCGTTTGTTAATATAATTATTTTAAAACATTCAAACTATTCTATTTAATGCTTTCATATTTCAAAAATCAAAATTACAACATTTATTTCATTAATTTTTAAGAGAATATACTTTCTGCCATTTCTATTTTGAATTATTTGAAGTTGTATCATTATATACAAAAATTAGAAAAGCAAAGAAATCAGAAAGCCAAGAAATATAGGACTTGCATCTGCAAAAAATAAAAATACAAAAGACGTAAGGAAGAAGAGAGGCAAGAACGAAGGCAAAGAGAAAATTACGGTAATAAAATACACAAAAGAAACAACAGTCAGCGAGAATTAAAATAATACGAAAGTTAAGCTTTAGGAATCTCAATGAAATTTTCGTACGCAAACTCGAGTGATACAGTTAATTAGCAGAAATTGAAATTATGATAGAAAATGAAGGAGCGCGAGAAAACTCGGGACAAAAAGTTTCATCCTGTAATTATTACGTACAGCTGGCCTTATTTTTGGTGTGAAATTTGCTTGCAGTTGCATATTGTCAGGTGAATCAATAACAATTATAATTATAATAGAAAGTCAAGTGCGGTAAAAAAGGAAAAATGTGACAAAAAATTGTTTCTCTTTCAATTATGAGACTGACCTTAATTCTCTTCCAGAATGAAACTTTATTTAATTTGCGAGTTAAACGTAAGTAGATTACTAGTTGATTTCAATTGTTATCAAATCTGAAAATAAACTTTTTTTCAACTAATTTTACAGTGTGACTTAAACATAAGTAAATTACTTTCTGAATTCAATTATTATCAAACCTGAAAATGCACTACTTTTTAACTAATTTTGCAGTGGATATGATAAGATAAATTAACAGATGCAAAATCGACAATTTGTAATGCTACAAAATTCTGAAAAATATATGTAATCCTAATAAAAATTAAACGCCAAAGTATAACATTTACAGTTTTTTCATTTATAAACAAAATTAAAAAACATATTACACTACATAATATTAATGTTACATAAGATTGTATAATATTATATAATAATTTTCAATTTAATAATAATTATTAATAATAATTAATTATAATTATTATTATATTTTTAATAATTATTTAATTTTGTTCGTAAATGTTAATTTTCAAGTTTGTTAAAGTTTGCCGTCCACAGTAAAATAACTTGTAACTACATGTGTTTCATATGTTAATTAATAATTTTTTACTTTGGACGAAAGAAGTCACTGGTGTGAATATTAACCTTTGCAAACAATAGATCAAACTCGTCAAAAATAAGCCTAAAATATATTTTTCGCTTCTTATTACATAACAATTCACCTTAACTCTCAAATTACGTCTCCTTTGTTCAATTCATTCCCATCCCAAACAGCCGACCTCCACTCTCATCTTCAAAAAAAATCCATTCCCAAACAGGCAGCAAAAAGGCCCGCGGGGCGAAAAATCACAGCAACAAAATTAACCCCCTTCCTTACCCACCTTAAAGCCGAGAAAAAAGCCGCTCCACGGCGCACGGCAAAACAATGCCGGCATTCATATTCATGCGACGGCGGCGCGCCACTTGCATCTGAATCCGCGCTCGCAAAACGCCGGCAACTGTAGCAGCACAGCGCGCGAGTGTGTTTTTGCACCCAGCCACCGCTGCGCGCTATACAGTTGTCTGGCAGGGCGCTTTGCGCTCGGTGTGTGCGTCTGACTGGTGAAAAAAAAGGCTCGTGTCGCGTGCACGTGACGTGTGCGCGTGCAGTGCTTTACATCTCTCTGCGCCGGAGCTCGGCGCCGGGAATTACAAGCGCGGAGGCTGCAAAGTGGAGGAGACGCCGCGCCGAGCCGCCAGGCCAGAAGAAGCGGCCTTTTAGCCCTAATTGGCCGCGCGTCGCAATCGATACTCCGCGCTGGCTGGCTTCGTCTGTGGCTGCAGTTTGTTGTTTTTCTTTTCTTCTCTTTAGCTTTCTTGCCGCTGGTTTTGTTTTCATTTGCTCTTTTATTTTGAGGATTTTTCGAGCTTGAGGAACGAGTTTCGCGGTTTGAGTAATTTCGTGTAAGTGTATCGGGGAGGAGGGTGAGAGGAAACCTGGATTTTTTTGGTAATTAAGTAGAACACTGTCGAGTCGTGTCAGACATTGTTGGAAACAAAGTAGAGTTTGTTATTTAATGTAAAAAAAAAAAACAAGTTTGACCGAGCTTACATTATTACCACAGTAAATAGAATAACGTTTTTTATCCCTTTTCAATGTAATATCCCAGCTGCGCTTTTAGTAGCACTCACATCACCCGAGCGTACTTTACTTTTTCTATTTACTATTTGCGGTCGCCGCGCGTTCTCGAAACTCCGAGAAAAGTTTTCCGCGCGGAAAACAGTGAAACCGATGTCCCCGGCATTGTTCCGAAAGAGCCCCAGTTTTCAAAATAACAGCTTGTTGAAAACAATACTTGAAATCTCGGCGAAAAATCAATACCACCCACCACCTCCACCCTCAAATACACACATCCACCAAAATTCGCCTCCTCACGGCCAATATTAACTTTTCCCCTCGAAAGCATCCCTCGTCGCATCGTCCAGTCATTTTCGCCCCTGTATACTTAGACTCAAAGAGACAGGCCCGTGACGCCCGGGGACACGCATCATCGGACTCCCGGAACGCCGAGCATCATTGATGCAAAGCCGGCTGAATGACGACACGAGGCAGCCTCCCGACGACTAAGGCGGGCCGCACAATGCAAGAAGCTATTCGACCTCGCATACGAGAGTCATCGAGATTATCGAGGAGCTGACGCTGCGCCGGGCCACACGCGTGCGCCGCGAGTGTACAGATACGCGGCCGGATTCCTTTGTCTTAATTAATGGGGAGTTAATTGGGAGGGGAGACTGTTGGTTTAGCGCGCGGATTTCTGTCTCTCGCGGCAAGCGAGTTAATGGACTTTCCGGCAAGTTGGATAAGCGAGCAGGCTGACACAGGCTCTGGGAGTTTGGCTTTGCTTGTTTGACTTTGGATTTTTGGGAGGGAGAAGGAGGGAGTTGGGATAGCTGGGGTATCGTTGGGTTAATGTGGATGTGATGGTTGCTGGGGTTTGCGGAATCTTGGTGAGTGAGGTTATTTTTATCGGGTGGGCTTCGAATTCTGGATGGACGATTTGGTTTTGACCGGTTTCAAGATGATTTTGCTCTATAACGTATAATTGTAACAGTAAATTTTAATTATATTTTTTCTTTTATTTTTACTTAATGTACTGATGAGATCTCTGTCACAAAAATGCATATATAAATTAAAAATTTTAATTCAAATTATTAATTTATAGATTTTTAATAAGAGTAAAAATGTATATTATATTAAATTAAAATTTATATCGTACATTCATACTCATGAATTCATGTTTTGAATTTTATTTTATATTAAAAGCACATTTTTTCTTCTGATTGAACTAAAGTTTAAGCTAATATAACTAAATAAAAATGAACACGTCTCACGATTATTCAGTCAGTTTTCCGAATACACATAAATAATTAACATTTATTGAAAGCATATGTATTGCCATATATCTTGTCTAGTCAAGTTTTTAAAAGCATATAAATTTATATTACCAAATGTCTTGTGTAGTTAAGGAGATCTAAGAGTTTAATTTGGCAGCTGAGATCATTCAACCTAATAAAATAATGGAAAAATTTTCAAAGAACGAAAAATCTTCTAGTTACAATACGCTATTTGTAAATTATAAATCTATAGGGAAAAAATCATAGGAATCTTAATTAATTCCATTTTAAAACCATAAAGGTTTGTTGAAATGCAAAAAAATTCTAGTCACTGTAGGAAAGAAATCTAATGTAGTCAATTATAGTTGATTGAAATTGATTCACAACTGAAAAAATTAAGTCTCGTTGAGATTAATTTATATCTGAAATTGATAATAATAAATTGAAATTTCGTATAAAAAATATAATATTATATTAACTAAAATGTAACTAAAACAGTATGTTTATTAAAGTTTATCAAAATTGATTCATATTTTCAAAGATTAAAATAAATTTTGAGTACTTCAGTTCTCTTCTCTTCATAAAAACCTATTGAAATGTATAAACATTCTAATGGATTGTTGACACAGAATTAAAGTTCGTTTAAAACTTAAATAATGAAGCTTCATTAAGAATTTATTCATTACAAATTTATGAAAAGTTTTAAGTATCAAAAAGCAAAGACTGCAATAAAATATTTATAATAAATAAACTTAATAAAAATTTATATAAATTTTATGATGCATTGGTTAATTAAGGTCAATTTATTTCTAATTCTTTTTAAATGTAATTCAAATAGATAGATTTATGTTTACTTCAATGAAACCATATCCTTGATGTAAATAATATTAAAGTTTTATAAATAATAAATAAAAGTTGAACTAAATATTGAAATTTTCGACTTGTGCAAGGGCTTAAAAAAGTAAAAATTTCATTTTTTGCGTTTTGAATTAGGTTTTCATATAAATTTCTACTATATATCTTGCTCATGTTACTGTAAGAGTTCAAGTCAAACTATGATTTAGGGGCTATTATATTTAAATACCTAGATCATATTTGAAACTCGATAATTAGAAAAATGGGATACGTGTCTTATATTTTGGATTTAAAAATAAATTTGTAAAGTTTTATCGTAATCCGTGATTAAAAGGTGAGATATTCTCTTAGTAAGATAAAATTCACAGCTGAATCAGTTTTTAAAAAAAATTTATTTAAAGTATAATTTTAATCTCTAATTACAATACCTTAAAATATTTATGTCAGTTATATTTCAGCATCAATAAAAATGGCAATGAGAAAATTATTAGTGATACATATATACCATTCGAATGTTAGAATTTTGATAAATACCTTGAGGTAGCAAAAACTCCAAGCTGATACTAAAGGTTAAATCAATTGAATTAATGTGAAAAATAAGCATTTAAGCTAATTACAATAAAAATGAACTGAACTCAATTCATTGTTAATGCATTCATCTGTAGGTAATCAATTATAAATATTGAAGTTAAATACGATCAATTTTTTCATAACAAACTGTCAATAACAGGTCCATACAACAGGTCTAAACTGTCTAAACAATGTTTACTTCAAACTTAAAGCAACTAGTAAAATAACTAAAAACATTAATATAACTAATCAAGTTAAAGAATATTAAAAAAGTGAATTAAAAACAAAGATATCCAACTCAAAGTGTGTACTGTCAAGTACTATCAAAACAAAATCTTCTATTCTCCTTACTAAAATCCTCTCAACTAAAACGTTAAAATCAGAGCACCCCGGGGTAATAACGGCCCTGCGCATTGTTTTGCGGGGGCTGCGGAATTCGCGGGGATCGATAATTACGAGAGATCTATATTAGGGCGCGCTTGCATAGCTGAGGGAATTTCTTGGCTCTCGCGCGGCCCCATACCTATGTAAGCTCAAGCCAAGTTTCAGCCACGAGAGAACACGCTGATGATGCCCGGAAGTCTCGGCTCTGCCCAGCTAGTCATGCAATCCGCACAAGTGTTGCCTCTCTCTCTCTCTCTCTCTCTTTCTCTCTCGTGGCAAGAAGCCGCGGCTTCACTTGACCCTAATATCTAATAAAATTAAAATATCGTCTAGAAGCTACAGTTCTCTCTCGTGTCTTCGTGAAACTCTTCGTTTTTCGGAGAGGAAAGGCTGCTTCTTGTTAGGCACGCTGAACTAGGAAGCGCTCGTTCGAGCGTGGGCTTAATCGTTTTATAAGCGCGGATCGCGCAAATTTTGTAAGTGGCTGCATGGCTAATGAGATGTAGGACGCTGAAGAGACGACGAGAGGTAACTTGCTTTCTGGATTTTCCGGACATCGGAATTTCTTGGCTTTGATATTGACTCACTTTTTCTCGAGATCAGCTGTGTGTCTTCGTTCCTGATGATTAACGAATTGCGCGTTTGTTTGCAATAACTTTCATATTGAAAAGTGGGATAAATTAAATGAGTACTCTTTTAATTAGTATTTTGCATATCGAAATTTGAAAACATTTAATATGTAAAAAAATGGTACTCCGCAGATAAGCGACAACATCCTCGCAATTTTTAAATGTCCCTTGAAATGTTGCTTTCTTACTTATCTCAGCATATAATATAATATTCCAATGCAATCTGAAACCAAATAGAAAGTTGAGCTTCCTGTTTTATTAAAGTCGAATAGAACTAAATTGTACCTTACAATATGAAGTACGTCCGCACACGTGTATAGGTATAAAAAACTTTTGTAAACAAGCCGCATAATAAATAGTTGTCATCAGCGAGTCGTGGCTAGTTTCTGTCAAAACTTTTATGATGAGTGTCAGAGTCGTTATTTCGTTATATAACCCAAAAGAATAAAATCTGTATAACAGCTTATACATGAAATAAACTTGATCTTTTACTTTTAATAAATAAAAGTCGAAGCAAACAATCTTATGAGGAAAATGTTAATTAAACTGATGAAATCAAGAGGTGCAGGAGCACCTCGAAGGCATGTTTAAAACACGAAATAAGCACACGCCTGAGGAGGCGGTGACACGTGTTTTTATACATCTTTGTAGGTCTGAAATTCAGGCAGCATGAAACTGTTCTTGTTACTAACAAATGCATGTATCCATTTTAGTTCAAATAAAATATCTATGGCAATTTGTTAATTTTTATTTAAACTACAGCACATATTAGAGAGATGTTATTTTAATGTTTAATGTGAAATATAAAAAAAGAAAAAGAAAATAAGCTCGTGTTTTTAAAATACATAATTAAATTAACAACTAAATAAATAGTAATAAAAGCTTTTATTCCAATTTTGTTTTATATAAAAATATCAATATATACCAAACGTGTGAACAATTAAAAAAGTGATGTTTTCCACAAAGCTATAAGAATCATTTCAAAATTATTAATAATCAAAGGTTGGGATGACAAATATGCACAGAATACATCATATTTATGTATTGTTTACAAATTTAGAATAAATTGATAATTTAACATATAACAAAAGAGAAATTAGAGCTTTTATTTGTATTTATTTAATTGTTAATTTATTTTATGTCAATTTTAAAATTATTAATAATCAAAGGTAGTGATAAAATGTACATAAAATATATATATATATATCCATTTCTTTGATAGTTTACAAATTTGGAATTAATTAATAAATGAATATGCAACAAAATTGAAACGAGAGCTTATTTTTATTTATGTTTTATCTTTATTTATTAACTTTATGCCATATACATATGCAATATTTCAATATAAAAATAGAAACTTAAAATAAAATAGAAAAAAGACTACATATCGATAATTGGCTAACAGATTCTTTTATCGTTATTCTTGTGATCTATTTCTTTACTTATGACTTGTTTCTTTTTTTTACGTACATCAGCCTAAAGTAAGGCAAAAGGAATACGGCCAAGCTTCTAAACGTTATTTCTGTATTTAAAGTAATGACTAAACGTACATTTAATTTATACTAGACCGTATAACCCGACATACCTGGAGATTAATTTGGATTGGGTTTCTTAGCAAAAACAATAAAAAAAACGCATCTCCTCTTAATCGATCAGATACCAAATCAACAATATAATTATTCTGGCAGAAATTTTCTAATAAAATTGAAGAAAAGAAAGAACAAAAAATGGATCCTGTAAATTATAAAGTGTTTACTAAAGATAGATATTAAGAAACAAATAGTTAATATTCATAAAATTTCTAATTAAATTTTGAACATCGGTATTACTGAGTAATAGCTATAGACATACCTATTCCATGTAACTATTAAGTAAATATCAAAACAATTTTTGATGAATCAAAATTTACATCGTTTCCAGCGCTTCATATCGAATAGTCGTAAATAAACGTATAAATAGTAATCCGTCTGTGAGCGCAGAGCGGTGATCGATGGGCAGATTTGCGTGCAATAGGTTCGTTAAATACCTTTGGATTTTGAGGATTTTCTTTTTATTTTGAGTTACTTGATTCCGAATCGGCGATACATCAACTGTCGAAATATTTCTGCATTCGCGGAAGTACAGATTGTTTTCCAGTATGTAATCTGGAATTTCAAATTGTTTTCGATTTAGAATCGATTCATTTTCTATTTTCGTATAATAATAACTGTACTATTTATAAAGCAATTATTATCAAAAAACTTATAAGCGTCTTGGAATTTATAATAATAATTTTAATATATAGTTATTATTGTAACAGTTATGTCTGCATATTTAATAAGTAAGAAAAGGTGTCAGAATCAGATTTATTTTATTACTGTTTGAATGTTTAAATTTTTTGTATACTATATTATTGGAACTGAATCTTGCTTAAAAGTGGATTTCTACTTACTACTACGAACTACTAAGCTTGATTAGAAAATTGATGAGTAAGAGGCGAAATAGGTCAATATGAATTCTAAGACCAGAGAATTGACCTCTTTTATGTCGCTGTAGTATTGACTTATATATCCAAAGACGTTCATTCCTTATTATATCAGGAGTATGTTCTAAGGCTCTATGCCTAGAGGTCCAAATGGATATACTCGTGCTTTTCTTGCATGCTACTCTTGTGCTTTTCTCATTACGCTTGAATCTGAACTGTGTTCTATAATACGTATAAACCGATAAGAGGAGAAAAAAGATTTTTATTTAAAGTATACTTACGTGATATAGTGAAAAATAACTTTTAAAATCATAAACTTTATAATTTAAGTTATTTATAGTTTAATTGAAAAGACTTATACACAAATCGTTGACAAAGACAAAAATCACTTGTAACTATTTAAATAATAAATAGATCTATTATTCATTTTTATCTACGTTTGCCAGTCATTAGAATCTAGTCAACAGTCGTTAACGTTTTGCTTAAAAATACTTTCGAAAAAGTACTACCAGAATCACTCATAATTAGATCTATTTAAATATTCAAAAAAATTTCCATTTTTGAACAAAAACAAACTACAAAACAATTAACAAAAATTCCCATTCTTCAACAACACCAAACCACCCACATGCCTCTGACCCTCAAAATGCAAAACAACCGAAATAAAAAAATCCCCACCAGGTCTCCCTTAAATTTCTCTCTCTTTCTCTCCCTCACCCTCCCAAAATTTCCGCCTCGTCCAGCCCGACGTGGCCCGATTAATTTGCCCCCTGCTCGCCTCCAGGCGCGCACTCGTCAATTTGCATTTCGATTAGCCTCTCCCGATCGTCATTGCATCCCTCCGGCTTTTATTTCTCCGGCGCGAAAAAAAAGGGAGGAAAGAAGAGAGAGGAGCTTTATCGCTCCCCGGCGGACCATCGAGCTCGCGCCGTGACGGGAATGTCGCGGCTAATAACATTTCTTAGGTTAAGAGCGGGCCGCTCGTCTAACAAATTGCGTGCCAACGTGCACTAGGCCAAACGAGAAGGAGAAAGATTCTTCTCTGCCGGCCGCGCGCGGACTTTTTCTTTTTTTTCATTATTATGGATCGTGTGTGGGCTGGAGGAACGGCGGAAAGTGGGCTGTATTATTCAAGGGAGAGCGGAGCGTTGATGTATTCGCTACGTGCGATAATTCCTTCGTTGCTTTTTTATTTTTTCGTTTTTTTTTTTACTGAGGCGAGTTCCCGAGGGAGCAATGATATTTGAGAGCGGCGTTTAGGTGAACGGTTTGCTAGAGTGGGAGGCTGGTTTTGTGCGAGGCTGTGAAGCGAGAGATCAAGGTTGAAGAGTTGGTTTTGAGGGAAAATCTGCTGGCAGTGAGTTATTGAATGGAGGTGATTTAAAAGTGGGGTTTGGAATGTTTTAAATGATCTTTTTTGTGATTAGACTGTCTTAATTTATGTCTATGTTAGAATAAGCGAAGAACTCTGTGAAATGGGATTGAATAAAATATATGATTTTTTATTTAACAAATAGAACAATTTGATACTCATTTCAATGCAGTCTGCAAATGCGTAATTAACTTCAAACTGTATATATTCAAATAAACGTTTATCATTTTTTAACATTTGCAGTATAATCTCACCATAAAGGATTTTGCTACTCTTTCACTGAAGTTTGAAAAAGTAGCTTTTCACTTCTGTTGAAATATTTTATTTTAATATTATTTTTATTAAAAGTGTTTATTTACATTGATATTTTTCATTTTTTACTTTTAGTAATTTTTAGTCTGATAAGTAAATTTCTGTACTTCAATCACTCTTTTTCAATAAAATTTTGCAGGATTACTGAGTATGCAAATGTTTTAAAATTTTTTTATTAATAATAAAAATAAAAAATTTTGATATTTATGAACTGTCTTTTTCAGAAAAGGTTAACAGTTATTTTTTAAATTAATTCCTGATCATTTTTATACATCAAACCTTTTTTAAAATAGTTTATAACACAATATAATAGATTCACATATAATAATTTATTATATATATTATTTCATTCATAAGATTATCAAATAAACGTTCAATAAACACTAATGCACTTCCATAATTAAACTACCGAATTTTTGCCATCACAAATCCCACCCAGCCTCAATTTACGATTTAACAAAATATTCACGATCAGTATCAACTCCCTACCCCGCCTATACAACAAATCGCGTAATAATACTCATCACTGCATTCACTTTCATAATCAAAGCCTGTAATACTCGCGCTCACGATCGCAAGCTATTACCGCTCCGCGATCAAAAATGCATATCTACCATCGGCCGCGTTCGCTGGATACACACTCGGCGCGCGTTCGAATCCAGCTCGCCGGCGAGAGGCAGAGATATGTAATTAGCAATTTCGGCGACGGGAAATGGTTTTCGTGCCGCGAGGGCTGGGGAGGCTCGCCCTCGGCGAGGATTATTTGATGGATCGAAAGCGATGAAATCCGCCGGGGACAGAGCTTTTTGGCCTTCTTCCGGCCTGAGTTATTTATTTATTGGGGCGCGCGAGAAATTTTCGAGGAGCAATCGATTCATCACGAAGGGAACGTGAAATATCAATGCGCTTCCCGGACGCGGGAGAGGAAAAAATTGATATTTTTTGATTGATACGCAGAACGCGATGAGAAAGTTTTATTTTTCGAGAGCGAGAGCCAGATACAGAGAGAAGGAGTGTGGGATATTTAAATAAAAGAATTTATTGTTCTTCCTTTTTTTAGTTATTGGTTTAATTTTAATAGTTCACTGCATACTCAACGCACTTCAAGTACACCTCTCTTAAACGTAATCCTATAACTGCATGCGAGTCCATCGATCAACATACACTAATTACAAGCGTCGCGACGCGACTATGGAATTCAATTAACTATAATAAACAGTCTTAGATGTCCAGAAAGGTAGCAATAAATAATTTATTTACATATGAACGTCAAAGTTCAGGAAACAATCACCAGATACCATTGGGATCTCTGTTAACTGAACCCTTTTGCTGCTCAACGAGGCTCTTCGTTTTTTCGCACTTCTCTCCTTCATAGTCCCAGCAAAGGCCTACGTTTGGTATGTCTGTGCAATAGCAGAGGGTGCAGGCTTCGAAGGCGAAATGACGCGCCACACAATGAATGTATTCTGAAAAATTGTAATCAGCATTTTTAGAATGGTGATGACTATAAGTATCAGATAATTGTATAGTAGGTAAAGGTGGTTTTATGGAGGATTGTTAAATGTTAATTTTGTAAATGTTCTATGTTGATCGAGTAATAAAGGATTGATAGCTTAACCGACTCTTATTTGGGTAGTGAATGTTAATGCATGATGTACTTACTGTGATATGGTGCAGGAGCAGCTGTGCTACTTTGAGCGTTGGTCATTTGCGGGGTGTAAACTGGTACCTGGTAGGTCTGAATTGGCACTAAAACGTGAGAACCAAATTTGATTTTAGGAGATAGGTTTAATAGAGAAAATATCAATCATTTATTTTCTATGTACTGGAAAATCTATTTTTGATATTAACTAATTATATTTTATATTATATTATTTATATTATATTATATTTTATACATAGACAATCCAAATAAAAAAAAATGTACAATTTATTTTTGGAAAAATAAGGACGTCCAAAACACTTCAATTGACATTTATTGTATTGCATGAGAATTGTTACTCTTTTTTAAACTAAACCATATTGGTTTACTCAAATAAACTGAATTTATTTGGCAACTTGCGTACGTTTGTAGCCACAAGAAAACCAATCCAACGGACTTAATAAAACTTCCACGGGCTTTTTATTACAAATCCACATGTGTACGTATGATGCATAAAAATAGTTTTGATTACGCGGAAGAAAATAAAAATTCCCCACGCGAATTTTATGAATTTATTTTTCCCTTATATATTCAAAAGTATGGCACTACAAACTTTCTAAAAACGCTTAAAAAATTTATATACCTCGAATATGTCTATTTTTTCATAATAAATAAAAATAACTGTAATCAGTGAAAATGAGAAGCTCATGGAGAAAATTTTCAATCTATTAATAAACAAGCCCAAAACTCTGAATTCTAAATGCTCAAATTAATTAAACAACGATATAACGAAGAGCTTAATAAATCAGTGATGAAACTTGTAATTAATGTTTCCACAGTTTCCAATATACAGCCTAAATAAGTAATAAAAACTATCGTTACCAACTTACTAACCATACTCAGCTTGTACTTTCATTAAAATAACTCTAAAATATTAAATTAAAGTATCAAATTAAAAGTATTTATTATAAAGTAGTCCAATCCATAAAGTTTCAACTTCCAACCATCAGTAACCCAACCCATCAAACTACAATCAATCCAATCAAACCTCTCCCCAACAAAATCTCCGCACCTCTTACCTCTATAATAATAATAATTGCCCATTCCTTGATAAGCCTGCCTGGGCACTCTGCGAGCAGCAGCCGTCGTCTCCTTCGCCACTGCACAAACAAAAAAAAACCCCAATCATTATTATATCTCAACACCACCTCGCGCAAAATAATCCGAACACCAGCACATCGCCACACTCCAGATATACTCACCCATCAGCATCCCACAAACAGCAAAAACCAGCGTCCACTTCATCGTCTTGCGTTCTGTCAAGGTCGAGCGAGGTCCGAGAACTGAGTAGAGTCGCAGCTAGTCCGCGGCAAAGTCGTCCCAAGGCCCGCCGAGGCCGATTATATTAGCGCCGAGATAGAGAGAGAGAGAGCTGTGGAGGAAGTGGGGCAGACTCGTGTGCACTTAAATGTAACGGGCCTCTATATCTCGTCCTTATATACCCCTTCCATTGTCGCGTGCGCGCATTTTTCGGATCCGACGAGTATGTATATGCATATATACGCGCAAGAGTGCGATGCGCCTTTCGAAAGTTCAAAGCGCGCTCGTGGGCCCCGCGGCGAAGTTTCGAGCTCGCGCGCGGTTATCGGGAATCGAACGACAAAGAGCAGCGCTAAAACTATATATGTATAGGGCTGGGCGCGCGCGCACGTGGTAGGGTATAGATAGGTTCGAGCCCTGGCCCGGAAATAGATTATGAGCAAGTTTCGCGCTGAGAGGGATATATGTGTGCCGAGGATGGCGAGTCCAAGTTGTTTTACGTTGAGGTCGCGAGGCAAGTTTTAGTACGGGGAAAATTGTTGTTGCGTTCAATTTTGGGGGCTTGGGGGAGGGGATCATTTTGGTTGGAAGTTATTTTGAACTGTGAGGGTGGAGTGAAATGTGGGCGAGGATTGGGTATTATGAGAGTGAATTAGTTCTAGGATTGATTCATTAAGAGAAATGTTAAAATACTTGGAGCTGCGATTATAATTTTATTTTGTATTTAAACTATTTTTATTATATTTACAGAAAACGAATTGAAAAGATTGATGAGTAATCTTATCCACACAAATAAACCTAGCTCGGAAAATAAAAAGTGATAATAGTGAAAAAAAAGTATAACTATCTTAGATCAAAAGAGTATACCTATCATAGATCGAATGATTAGTCTAGCGCATGTAATACACCTTTTTTGAACTAACCAACAAATTTTTTTTTTATTTCTAATTAACATCTTAAACAAGTAATAAAAGTATTCCTTTACATTAAGGTGACTGCAACATCATAGGAAAAATAACAAGAAGTAAATGAAAAAAATATGACTGGAACTATGAATTTTGAGTATTCTATTGCAATAACTTTTTATGGGGATCATCGATCAGAAAAGAAAAAAATTATTGAAAATAAAAAAATTAACAAAGGTTCTTATGGGAAAATTAACATTTTTACCTTTAACTAAATAAATATATTATAGAATCGATTGAAAATTTGAGAAATAATAGCCTTCTATTTATATATTACAATAAAACAGAAAAAAAATCGCTAGTTATCGATGAAATTTTGTAACATGAAATTACAAGTTTCACCTTAAAAATCTGTCACTGTAAAACCCAAAGTTTCACTAAAATTAGTGTCTCGGAGGTAGGGACTTCTCTTTGTTAATTAAAAGTATTATATAATAAATATAAAACATTTTTAACGTGGCTAAATAATTTCTTAAAACCAAATCATTATGATACGGGGCAGCGTGGTGCAGCTACCTTAAATACAAGCAAATGCTTTACGGCCAAATATTGAAATACACACATTTGTACATTCAATATTTACTCAGTTCAATATTTACGCATAAGCTACAAATGAAGAAACGAACAAAAAGAATTAAAGACAAACCGTCCAAAATGAAAAATAGTTAAATGCAACCCTTACCTCAATCAAGCCAACGTTAGCGTAACTCAACTCCTCCTCACCTCCCCCGAGAGCGAAAAAGAATTCTCAAATAACCATCTCTCCGCCGCATCTAAATATTTAAAAAGCATCAGGCGTAATATCCATACTTAGCCGACAGTAGGAAACGAAGACAGTGTTTATGAATGAGCGGGTATAAAGTATCGTCAACAAGTCTGGCAAAAAAATGTTCACGCCGCACGGAAAAAGAAAGCTCGCTCGCAGAGGTGGTTGCAAATTATACGGAGCGGCTCTTTTTAAAATGCCGCGGCGAAACTCAACTTTTATGCCATCCCTCAACTTGTCACGGCTAAAGCAGCTTTTCTCAAATATGTATTCTGCTCTAAGATTCTCGGGTTTCAAGGAAAGTCATGAGGCAGACACAAGCTGATACAGCCACGTCAGTTCGTCTTAAGCGTATTATCTGTAACGGACGCGAGAAAAAAAATCCAACTACGTGTTATTGTTTTACTTTAATGTGGCTGTAATTTTTCTGGTAATACTTTGTTGAGCATGATTCATTCGAATTTTTATTTTTTTTTAATATTTTGTTGATACGATGTAATAGGAAATTGTCTCATTGTCGAAATAATTATTAACTGTTGGACGTACATTAATTTATTAATAACATTTATTCATTGGAGGATCGGGTTTAATGCATAGCAGATATTTACTGTTTGCATAATTTTAATATATAATTGATAGGTAGCATTGATTAATAACGATACAGAATTTCAATAATTTATTACTTTATTCTTAACCCTTTGTAACATTGTACAAATTCATGTCAATAAAATATCTGATTAAAAGTACAAAAATGTACTTATCATATCTTTGGATTCCTAGAATAACCCTGTACATAACTCTTATTTTCATATTTTCGAGAAACTTTGTCAATATTTTATCGAGTATATACAGTATTAATTACTACTTATAACACGACGTTATCAGTAAAAATACTTTTACTTGTATTTGAAAACACATAAACGTGCTACATTTAATCATTTTTCCTGGAACAGAGGAGTTATTATGTCATTATGATGATCATCACGCTACTGCGATTATAATAATCAAACATTTAACTGCAGTTAAACGGCTTTTAAAATTTAGCTTTCTTATTGATTGTGAATAGTTTAAGTGTAAAACTTTTTACAAGGATACTGTTATCGTATGTTATTGGGAAAAAACAAGTTTTTGATGCAAACGATTGACTATATTATTTTGGGTTTTCTACTTTTTGGTGAAAAAAACTTGAAACACATAAAATCGATTGTTAACTCAATTGTAAGAAAATTATTTATTTATATTGCTATACCTAGGATTCACACATACAGTCTATACAAAAATTTAAAAAACTATTTTGAAAAGTCTTCTAATCGTTAACTAACACCTTTTTCAAGAATCTACAATACATATATGCCGGATGCTTCTTGCAGAACCTCGAATTCTTCTTGCGTTGCTTCCAGATTTCCTCTTGCCGTACTGCAACAATTAAAAAAAAAAAAAGATAACCCGTCTGAATAAACCACCAAACTCACCCACTTCAAAGCTCACCTATCCTTCCGTTCACCGGCTCGTTTGTCCTCCACAAGAAATCGCAATCTAGCCTAGTACAAGCGGCTTTCTCGTCTTTGCCACAGATACATATGTTGCAGTAATTCTTGAAGATGACGCCAGGTGTGCAAAGATCCATGAACTCGGCGATCTCGTATACCTGTTTTCTTTCCTGTCGGAACTCTTCTGCCTTATCGTAGTGTGTCAAGCTGCATCGCGCATACCGTCCGTTAGGTGAGCAAAGGCATTCGTGTCGATTATATAGAAATCTGCTATCCGGTTGGCAAAAAAAGGTTATATCTGTGGAAATGGACGGAATGCCATTTAATCAAGTGTGGGTGGGTGTGAATGATTAGAGAGGAGAGAGGAAACTACGAAATCAAGGGACTTGTCTAAATGAGCAAAACAATGGTAGCGATTTAATCGAAATTTGAATTATTTAAAAGCAGAAGTGTGTAAAGCTGGATTATCACACCCGTCGTAGAAATTGAACGCTTTGCTTGAGTGGTAAATTATACGTAAAACGGAACGTACTCAGTAATTGATCGTGACGCATCTCCACTCCAAGACAAGGAAATGGATCGCAGGTAAAAGAATGTCCATCGCTACTGCAGACACACTGATTGCAGTCCATGGAAAATGTTGAGAATGGGACGCATAGCTGCTGCTTGTAATCTACCGCATAGTTGCCTGAAATTTAATTAGGTCAATAAATCACTTACAAGTATGCAAGACTTTCTACTTTCCTAATTACTTTTGATTATCTTATCGCTGTTGCTATTCTGTTCTGCCCTAATTTCGATAAGACTTTAAGTAGATTAGCGTTTTATTAGAAAGTATTCAAAAATTTTCAAATTCTTGAAATATAAACAAGTCCATTTCGAATAGTCTAATATTATGCTATGTTTAATTTATAATATGATTAATAAAAAATATCTGCAACATTGAATGAGTTGCAAGGAGTAGCATATTGGAATTTTTGATGATATCAGCACTGTTTCAATGTAAATAATTCTACATACAATTACTCTTAATCGTCACTTCAATAGAAACTTGCGAATTTACACAGTTTCCGCTGTTTAGCGACTCTTACTCACTTTGTTCTAGCTAATTTCGCACTTAAGTATACGTATCGCAGAATTATTCATGCAACAAAAAATTTAATTTAAAACGAAATAATCATTAAAAAAATATCTAAATATAAAGTTTTATATAAAATTTTTAAACACTAAAAAAACTAATTGAACTTAAATTTAGAAATATAGAAAGTTTGATAGAGTAAAAAATGTTGGTTATAAAACAGCATATTTTTTTAGTAATCAAAACATTGTTTAGTCCGCACAGTCGTTAATCAGTTTCTGGTAAAAATTTCCACCAGAGTTACCACAAAAATCAATACCACCCCAACATTAATCATGCCCAATCCCACAATGAAAAATTCTTCACTACATCGACCTAAAAACCTTCTAGAACCCCCATAAAAATTTTCCATCTCCAACTCCTCGGAAGCACATATCATCACGCATATCCACCTCCGTACAATTCCAGCCGCGCGCTTACACGTACATGGAGCACCGCGCCTGTTGCCGCCTACACCTTCGATGCAGCCGATGCCCAGACAAGCAGCTGACCTGCCTCGCTCGTCGCAGATGCACGTGTCGCACTGCTCGTTCTTGAAGACGAGGCCTGGCGTGCACGAGCGTCCGGTTAATAATGGAACCTTGGAGCCGCCTGCTGCAGGCACCAGGTTTAGCGCCAGCTCGTGGTGGGCCGAGCTGCAGAGCGCGGAATTTCCGCCACCGGAGCAGAGGCACTTGAGTTCGTTGGCGAGGAAGATTTCGCCTGGCCAGCAGGTTACTGTTATGTCTGTAAGAAGGCTTTGGTGATGGGTAAGGTGTGGAGAGCTGTTTCGCGAGGGTTTAATGGTTGTTTATTGATTTGTGTCAAGTTGTGACACTATTTTTTATAATTTGTTAGATAGTTTTTTTGATTTATGATTGTATGAATACTTGGTTTGATTATTGATTTGAAATAAGGTAAAGATTGAATCTCATTAATTTAGTTAGGAAAAATAATAATTCCTTTAACAGAAAAAGACATAAATCTATTTAAAACTGGTATCTTTCCTTCAAAGAAGTCGTTATAAGCAAACGATTCATTTTACTTAAAAAATTAGTTACTTGTTTGAAAATTTTTAAGTTTCAAGATATTTGATAATATGTAAATACAAAGATTTTAATATTTTCAGCGTTTTTCATTTAAATTACACGCAATGAAGTATGTAAAATGCAAAAATACTGGAATCAGTATTTACGCACAAACATCATAAAATTTGAACTTTAATGATTGAATATATATAAACCCATAAAAATGTAATTTTTTAATATTCAGTTTTGCCTGCCACCCGTCGTCTTGATTTAAATAAATTTGAATATTTATACTAAAATATCATAGCGTTCCGCACGTGCGACTTTAATTTGTAAATAAAACAAAAACTATTATGCTTACTTAGGAGAAGATCGTGAGGGATTTGCAAAGTTGCGCACGACCAATCGGTACAGTCTATTGACATTCCGGTTGGACTGCACTTGCACCTGTTGCAGTCTATATGAAATGTTGCATTAGGAATGCAAATCATTTCCCCTTCATTTTCGAGCTTCACCACTGGAATGAAAAATATATGCTGTTTGCTTATATTAAAGAAAAAAAATTAAACTTGAACAAATACCATGCAGTCGGAAGTTAAATGTTGCGTAATTTTATATTCTTGAATAGTATTTTATTTTGAAAACATTATGAAACAAAATGAAAAAGAAATATTAACTTTAAATTACCAGCGGCTAAAATGCATGGCAAGAAGATAAACAATAACTTCATTAATGATAATGCTTGATGATTTTCGTGTACCGACATCGTGAAACAGTTTTTTAAACTGAGTGCGAAAGACTAAGCAAGAACTTAAAATATACCTACTGATCCATTTTGACGTTTTCGTAAGAGACCTTGACAGTCTAAAAATGCTGCCAACGTCTTCCGTGAAAAATTGGCATTGGCACAACGCTTACTCTCGTTTCATTCAACATAATTTTTATGAAAGGCACACTTTATAGATATATAAAAATAATATTACATCACTATTACATCACTCTTATCAAAATGAAAAAACTAATCAGAAATATAGGAAAAGATTAATTACGTTTAATAACGTAAGATAAATTGGAAATAAAAATAAATAAATTATAATTTTTACAGTTCCATTGCATCTCATAAAATAGTAAACAATCAATGTGAACTTTAAATCTTTGTTTACATTTTAACGAGAACTATCAGTGTAAAAATAGCCCAAACAATGAAGAAATAGCGTTCCGGATAATTCGTATTCTTATGCGTTATTTCCTCTTACTCACATTGTGTGTATGTGCATGTATAGAATGTTAAATAGATGTGTTTATTACAATACCGGTGATAATGCGTCATTAAAGAAGAAGCACACGGGTTTTGCTCAGTCTCCGTCGTGCCGTGCTTCTGGATACACAAAGATGAAGCATTTTACCGTTCTGTGAGTACATATGCGTTTTTACCGTTTCTCAAGTTAACTGTTACTTTCGAAAATGTCTATTTAAATTGCTATAAATACATTTGATAATATAATATATTTAACCAAATATTAAACAGAATTAAATAAATCCAAGCTTTTTTGCTTTTTTAAATCAAAAACTAACTTTTTGCGAGTATATATACATCTAAGAATTTATATAATTTTAAATAATAAATAATTTTCATGATATTTTTAAATAAGTTGAAGAAATTCTTTCACTAAATCTTTCAATTTAGTCACTATACAGCAATCTTTATTACACTATTGATATAATAATAGAAATGATATACTTTGATAGAAAAATGTAAATATTAGAAATATTTTCCATTCAATATACTATGAATGATTTTTAAAGAAAAATAAATATTTAATTTTAATTCACTTTGTCTCATAAAATAAATATTTCTTACAATTAATTATTTCTAGGAATCCTATTATTTTTATTAAACCAAATACTATTTTTAAAAAGAAATTCGAAGAAACGAAATAGATTTTTAAAGATTTGAGCTTTAATTTTCCTCATCGTGACAGATGATTCTCGAATTACTGGAATACCATTTAAATACTTATTATGCATGATTTTCGAGCACATGATATTCTATTAAAAAAGCAAAAAAAAAAAAGAAAAGAAAATACACTGATACATTATTTATGAAACAATAGAATAGATAGTGGATTATCCAGTATTGAATAGTCGAGATTTCATGCGGGTTATCTAACACATGTACGGTCTATGATAAATGAATAATGGAAATCGTTATCATCTCATGACTTATAAAAAGAAGAGAATATGATGGTACCCTGTACAATCGTATATTAGATCGTTACAAACTCTCTGCTATATTTCAGCTATACGTGCTTTCGTTAAACGTAGAAGATGTCACACTATTCAGTTTTGTAAGTCAATGAAAAATTAGTTAAAGGCTTTGATGGTTGTTCAATCATAGAAAGTTGTTTTAAAAGATAATTATTTTCTTCGTTGAATCGTATAGTTTGACGTAAAAGTACAAAAATTAAAAAATTTTTGATTAATGCTCTACTAGAAGTGATAATTTAATTAAAATCTCCATAGTATTAATAAATATTACATATAATGAATATAAAAACTTAAAATATTAAATTATTAAAACATTATTTAAATATAATATTAATATACTACATTATTAGTATAATTACATATTAACAATTAGAATGAATTTAAAAACAAGAAGTTGCAATAATTATTTTTTTTTTATTTTTAGTGTTTTATTAATTCTGGGCTTGGTGTATGTGCAAGCCTCAAGTGGAAGCGTGCAAGAAGATGTAAAATACAGTGAGTAATACGTTATAGTAAAGTAATTATATTGCTATAATAAGAACTTTACGAATAAGCCTTAAGATTATTAAACCATAAAATGCTTGTTTTGATTTTCTAAAGATTTTCATATAGAATAGTTAATTTACGTTTATTATGCAAAAGTGAAAAATTAATTGCGAATACCAAATAAATCATGTACATTTTTTAAAAACAAATAGTGTTATCAAAATAATAAAATAAAAATATTTTTATTTTATTTTATTTAATTACTTATTTACTTAAATTTTTATATTGTTTAAAGATTATTTATAATATGGATTTCATTATTTTAAAAAGTTAACTTATTAGTTCTTTGAAGTTTAATTAAAAAATAGTCTTAAAATATAATGTATATAATAAATAAAGAAGTTATCGTTCGCTGGTCGTGATTAGTATAATGTATATACTTTTCTAAAATATTACTTTCTTTTAGTTTTTCAGTAAAACTATAATAAAAGATGTGTACCTATTGTAGTTTGTATTTATATTAAAATTGTTAATAAACTATGTATTACTTATTTTTATTCAAGTAAATTAATGTAAATACATGAATAATTTTTAATTCACCTAAAATATGACGATATTGTAATTGCCAATGTTACAGCTACTGTCAAAAATGAAGCAGAGCCAACCGCAAAACTCTCAGTTCAAAACAACGATAACGATGGTAAAGTTTCAAGCAATAATTTAATATAAAGCATCATTTTAAAATTACAATAAATTATAATTATAATATAATAAAATATACCTTTTTATTTTTCATTTCAGGCTTAACTGTACATAAAATTACAGATCGGCCAATCCGCGGACCAACAAAGAAGCCAGGGACATATATACAATCTATATGGGACATCTACCATTAATAACAAAATGCCTAGAAGAGGAAAAATTTCACCATTTGTTTCATATTCATGTGTATTATTATAATTAACATTGTAAACATTTATAATTCTAGTAAAATAATATATAAAAATTAAACATTTTAAAAGTTGTACGATTTACTTTGATAAAAATGTAGCTTATAACTTAAGTTATGAACATTTTTGAAGTAATAAACAATACAGCAATCATTCTTATAAACTTTTATACCTGTAAATTTTAACTCAAAAAACCTTGCTTCAATTTTAAATCTACAAGTACGATCATTATTATTTAACGCTTTCGTTCCGGAATTATTTTCAAAAATTCCCATAGTTATTTTTAGGTTGCGATTTATTTTATTGCAAAAATTTTTCAGTAACATAAAAAACTGTTTTTTGGACGCTACAAAACACAAATATACCGCATAATTTATTTTTTATTTATGG
>UELX01002539.1:0-30229 GCA_900480035.1 Eupelmus urozonus | reverse complement strand
CCGGTCTGAAAATGGTCACTTAAGGCCCGCTTTTGGGGTCAATAAAAGGCGAAAATCGTGTCTGTGTTACATAAAATGATTTACATATGTTATATCTTGCTTATTTTTCTACTATTACTGAATCTATATAAAACAAGACTCCTGATATCATTTTTATATGAATTTATTACCAGGAAGTGTTGAAAAATTTCATTCAAAGATTCTGAATCTACCGAAATAAAGTCAATTTTCTCGCAAGCTCCAATTTTGTCGCAAACTCCACCTCCATGTCAGATTCTAATTGGATGTGTTGCATAATAAAACGTTTTTTATAGGGTTATATAGTGATTTTAATGAATCGTCCTCAAATGTAACTTATAAAAGATTGCCTAAAGTGCTGATATCGTACCGATTTAATTCGAGTAAGCTTTGAATTCCATTTTAAACTTTGAATAGTGATACGCTCGAATAGCACCCATCGCTTAAAAGCTATACTTCGCAGCCAAATAACAAGGTTTCGTGTCCCACAAAATCGATAAGCATAATAAATAGAAATAGCGATTTGTACATATTTTCTTTTTAAGTTCGGAAAACGGATAGCAGTGTCCTTATAGTAACCATTATAAATAGCGATTTGCACATTTTTGTATAAGTAAAAGGTTCGAGAAGCATTTTCACGGCGTTACACCGGACTTTGATGAAACTAAAGAAACTAAAATTTGACATTTAATATTATCATCTCTGGTAATCGGCTGATAAAGTTGCGAAAACCGAATCAGTCAACTTCTACGTTGCTTCAATGGCAAGACCGCTGCTCAAATCTCTACACTATTCTACGAATATCTCTAATGGAACTATGATAATACATTGGAAAGTTATCAGCGTATAGAATAATACTTTTTATCCCAATGCCGAAAAATGCTCCAGTATGATTAATATTATTTTGTAGCATTTAATTAATAAAACTTGTACTTTTGACCCGTTCGAGACCAGAAGATATTTATCAGACGGAAGTCGGAAAAATTGAAATTTTCCAGCTCATGTTCAGAAAAAAATATTTTTCAAATTCATATGGACTCAGAAAGGTTAATTTATTAACTTATAAACTGCAAAAAATGTTTGTAGCAATATTAAATGGAAAAACACAATTTTTATTCGTACCTAAAAAAATTTGTTAGTGTTCCAAATTGTGAATGAATGACTAAATATTTAATACTTAAATAATTAGGATGTTGACAAAATCTTACAGAATAATATTCTAAATAATACTGCAAAATCAATTTTATTCTGTTATAAAACTTTTCAAGTACTATAAAAAAGCACGTTTTTAATTGTTTTTACCACATTAGATATTATGTAATGTTCTTTAGTATACTTGAATATTCTTCTTTCCTCGATGTTTTTCACTTCATATTATGCATTTTTACTTAATTTAATCTAAACATTTCTTATACTCTTATTACTATAATTCCAACAGAAACGTAAATAATCAGAGTAGTATCTTCGCGAAGATTTTTCTATTTTCAACTTACGAATACTCGAGATTGTAACTTACCTTATACGTCAAAAGTATAAGTGGATTAATTAATGAGGCAACGCTGATTTACAATGAACCATTGGTTCATCTGCCCGCGCTATTTCCTCTCTTATGTCATTCTTTCCACAAGATAGAACGGCAAATAATAAAAAGAAAAATAACGCTGAGCAGATGAGTGATTGCAGCACATTTGCTGGGTGCAACTTCAATATTATCGAGTGCTCGACATTACACATGATATTACTCAGTAATTTATTGCTCAGAAATTCTAGCGCATTTCTGATTCGGCAATGCAGCGTAACGAACTCTTATGCTCGCGGCGCGATTGTAAAACTCGCGCGCATCAAACCTTCCTCCTCTCCTTGCGTTCGATTTGTCGCATAATACAAGCGTAGGTGCATCTTTGAAGACGAAATCGGCTCTCGTTTGTCGTTTGATTGATTCGGGCTCTGCTCGTGAGAAAAAAAAAGCGAGAATATGTACAGGTGGTGCATGAGAGAAAACTAGAGAGAGGGAGGTATGAGCGATGACGCGTTTGCGGTTGTCGAAGAGCTGATAAATTCCAAGGCGTAACTTGATTTACGATCCTCGCGACTACGCGACGAGCCTTCGGGGAGATTTTCGCAAGGGATCTCGGCGAGAACCAGTTCTCTTCTTTCTTAACTTCTTCCTCGTCTTCTTCCGTTGCTCGGAATCGTTTCATGTACTTTTATCGGTGCCTGCCGAGAGGTGCCGGGTATAATTATACCCCAGCCCGACGACAGGTTCGGCCGAGCTTTTATAAGCCGCGCAGCGGCCCTGAATTATCGGCGGATCGTATCTCTGTATACGTAATTATCGGTGCTTGGCTCGGTCAAGATGCACGATGATTATTACGTAACGACGATTTACCGAAATTGATTAAGCAAAAAGTCAAGAGCGAACAAGGTGATAAAACCGGCGAAATAAGAAGCCGCGGCAGGTGGATCTCTTTCTCCTTCCCTATCTCTTTTTCTCTCTCTCTGCCCCGAGGTGGTATGCGCACTTTTACGAGCTTATCCGAAGGGATATCTAAGGTATATTACAGCGTGTTTTGTGTTGAATACATTAAAAATGACGGCGGCGTAAAGGGTTCTGGTTATCGCATTATTTATGGAGCTGTAGTTTTAAAAGGATTTGAAAAGTAAGGCTGATCATGCCTGATAGTACTTGTTTAATTGAAGAAATTGCGATATGCATCGTGCTTTTAAAATAATGTGGGAAGATTTTGATTTTTATGTAACAGCTGGGTAAAATTATTTTTTAATTTATTTTTCGAAAAGAACATTTTTCAAGATAAAAAATGAAGTAAGAACTTTTCTCTTGTTTGTATGAAAATAGCAAACTTTTTCTCGGATGCAGATTTTATGATTTATTATAATTACTTGCTTGAGAAAATAAAGCAAGAATGTTTTTAACAACTATATTAGAAAGTCAAGTGTTTTTAAAACAATATGTTTCTTTAGGATGCACGGTAACTTTTTTAATAAGATTATCTTGCAAAGCAGCAATTGGAAAGTCTTTTAATAGGATCTGTTGACGAAACAAGGCAATGTTTGCTCGAAACCCTGCGCGAAACGCATTAACCGTCTACTGTTATTGGAAACTACAGTACAGGTACACAGAACTATCGGGAAACAGGACGATGAAGAATTTGGAGAGGGTGGTTTGTTGTCTGTAATAGCAGAATGGCAATTGCACTCGACTGACGTTAAATTGTCCTCGGCGAGTGCGCGCTATTATTATTTTGATTGTGCTCGAATCTACCGTTTTTGGATTAAAAACACTTTTTGAGCTGAACAGAGTTTTATTCGAATCTACTTTTCATTAAAAAACTACATGCTATTTGACTATGTTAATTAGTTTCAGCTATTAATAAAAAAAATCAGCTTTTAGATTCACATTTATTGTATTATATATAAAACTATATTAACTCTTCTGATATTTTATTTTAATTGATTGAATATGAAAAAGTAATGCACAAATTCATAACTTAACTGAAAATTTTAAATTTAATATTATTCTCACTATATAATTAGTATCAAATCGATAAATCATTATTTATCGGCATGAATATTGGACTCATTTTAAAATGAGAGTATTTACCCTGTATTTAATAAAGTTTTACCGTTTATGGTCTCGATTCGCCCACTCTAATAGACTATATACACAGAATGCGGTTCAGTGCGTTAAGCTTCCTCTCCGAGCGGTTTCATTAGGAAACGCAGCATAGCAATTATTAATAATATTATGTTACAGTGTAAAATTGCACGGCTAATGGAAGGCTACTGACTAGTATTTGTGAATAAAAATATATGGTTTAAAATAACCTAAATGAACCGAGGATTATTATAGAATCATTAGGGCGGTTGTATTTTATTATTACGATGGGAATTTTTGGAATCATTTTATGGCTTTATAAATCTTTTTTATTACGGTTACTTTTTATTAGAAATAAAGTTTTTTCAAGTACTAATTTTCTTGTTTTTTTTTTTGGATGCCATTAAAATGCTTTTATTCTATACAAACGTTCACGCACTTAAGAGTATAAGGAATACATATTTTTAGTCTTCATTTTAAAAGACAGAATTCTCTCATGCAATTTTTGATATATTGTATTTTATGATTTAAATTACAGGTAGGCTATTATTTACTCAAGTAATTAAAAAGGAGTTGCTCAAACCCTGCATCTCCGGACTTAAATGCTGCATTAAATGCAGTTTTTTGATAGCGAATAATGAGTCTTTGAAACCGTAAATCATCCTAATTGATCTTGGTTTTTAAGTTAATTGATAATAAATAAAAACATCTGAAATTAAGTGCTTTACAATTTAGTAATATAACATAATTGAAAATGCAAAAATGGAAAAGATATTTTTTAATTGAAGGTTTGTTATAAGTAGTAATTTTCAACAAGTTACAGTATGCCTTAAATTGTAGGTTGCATTTTTTTAAATGCAGACGTAATTTTTTCGTGGAATACATTCATTTTGTAGTATTTTCCAACCCGTAATTCTTTTGACTTTTATCAAATCACAAATTATAAACTGAACATTTTTATAATCTTTTGAATAAATAATTTTTATAAATATTGCGTCAATAAAACATAATTTTAATTACATAAATCTAAAAGTTTGATTGACTACTTAAAAAGTTTAATAATTACACGATGTATTTAATTTGAATCGCAAATAAACATTATAACTCGGATTTGTATTAAAATCTGATAGAGCTGCAGTTAAAAATTTATACAGAGCTAAATTCGAAGCAGTCCACTTAAAATAATCTAAGAGCTAAACTCTAAGAATTACAATAGTTCCATTTAGTAACCTTGGCAAGCCGCACCCCAGAGCCAGGAAAAAACGTCAAGCACAAGTAAGTAAACGACAGGCGCTCCGTGGAAAATAGCGCTGCAAAATGCTCCCGCGAGCGCGCGGTCATTCTCATAGCGGCTCCCGTGCTATCGTAACAGCACCTCACGTGCATAATACACATCCGCGCGCGCGCGCCACGCGAAGGCGGCCGCGCATAAAAAGAGAAAAAAGCCTCGGCGTCGGCGGCGGCACGAATGACTAAATCAAAATCGCCGCGCGGCGATCGAAAGCCGATTAAGCGTGCGCGGGGGCGATGCAGTTATTACTCCACGGGGGGGTCTGAGCGCGAGAAAACCTCTTTTAGGGAGGCTTACAGCATGCAAGAAAAAGCAGCCTGGCAATTCTCGGGTGTACGTGTGTGTGTGTGTGTGTGTGTGTGTGGGTGCTGCACGTAATAGCTCTCAGCGGCCATTACCGGGCGGGTTACAACATACACACACACGTAGAGCTGGCGTGACCCGATCGTTTCGAGAGAGGCGGGAGCCGCGCACGTAGCTTCGATTACCGAGCCGCACGAGGGCCAAGGATTCCCGATAGCTTCGGATTCGAGACGATATATCCCGGCGTTACTCGGCGATATTATATTTTGTATCGTGGCAAGTACGTATGCAGAGTGCGATATTGTAGCCTAGTGCCGATGATGATTCAGCTGCGCGCCGCAGCCAGCAGGTTTAACGCTCGGCCGCGTGAATAGGAGGATTACGCGCCTCTGCTCTCTCTCTCTCTCTCTCTCCCTCTAGCTCGCTCTTTCGCTATATTGATGCCTCTCCGATGTTATATCGCATTAGGTGGATTCGTTATTTTTACTGGGAGATGAGAGTGTAAGCATCGACAAGGGTACGGATATATGAATGCGTTGGTATGTTTATTTTTTCGGGGTGTATAATGCGTGGCTCGGTATTGAATGTTTTCTATGGGAAGTCGACGGCTTGGGTGGAGGCGGTGAAAATAATTGATTTATGCCGGCGGAATGAGAAAAATAATAATCGGCTTATGATGAATGAATGAATTAATTTTGATTCACGTAAACAAGTTACTAACAGATGACGGTAAAGCAACTTTGGATGTTTAATTCAATTTAAGATTTTCCTTTAACTTTTATTTTAAAATGATCTATTGGCTAATTCAAATTAATATTTTCTGCATTTTAAATAGTTTTTCATTAAGTTATAGTAATTATTACACTATCACACTAAGTTATTTAAATATTTTTTTTTAATTTTCAAAAATGCAATAAAAAATAAGTCTGGCAAAGTGGCCATAGCCAGACTTTTTTAGACTTTTCCAAGACTTTTCCAAGATTTTCGTCCGAGACTTTTGCCAGATCGGTGCCAGACAAATTTTTTTTTAAACGGGAAGTCTCTGTATTGAATTTCCTTTTCTCATAAAGCTAGCAGATTTTTATAAAGCTCCGAAAATAGTTTTCTGATATTGAAGGTACCATCTATTATTCACTAGTTTTATCCTTTCAAATATAACGATAAAATGAAGTCGATATTTTTAATTTTCTTGAATAATTAGTACGAACTGGCAATTTCAAACACATTACATGCAGTCGACGATCAGATTTAATCCCAGATTTACTTTATCTCAATTTACTTTTGATCTTATTTTCTGGTTTCTTTCTGTAGAGTAGATATATTCAGAGGGTCTTAAGAATAACCCAGCCAAATTAAGACAAAACACAAGGCTGCAAATATGACTGGTACTTAACCGAGAGCCAGTCAGTTCGTTCGCGGTAGTCCATTCGAAAGGTCCTCAGAACGAATTAGAGTCAGCAATTTGTCAACGTTTATTGGATATTTATCAATAAATAATTGATTAAATATATTAAAAAGGGAGTTATTATTATTTGGTTTCCTACATTTCCAAAAAATCAAAGATATTTATTTTCACTGGAAAATTGTCTGTGGTGTAACTGTCTATAAAGCCCTTTATATACCCATTATCAATCATTTAAAACTTATTTCCTCAGCCAATGTACAGCTGTTTATTAACAGAAACAGAAAGTGTACACTTAAAATTCGACATATACCTTCTCAGATTACGCAATATTTTGAATATCGAATATCAGAGTCCCGCGCGCCAATGAAATTTTTTACATCTGCTCAATCACCGAAACACACGCGCGCACCTCTCAATTCCAAAAACGCACTCGTTTTTTCATCAAAGTTTTTTTCATATCACCCGGCGTATCGGATTCCCAACGCGTCAAAGCTAAAAAACAACGATTCGCGGAATCCTTATTAAATATCAAATGCAGGGCGAGTGTAATCAATTTGTTTGAAAAAATTTTTCCGCGCGGCATCGGATTACCAGAGAGAGAGAGCGGCGAGAGCGTATTTCCACGCGCTCGCGCGCCTGCAACGGATACCTGGCGGCGTTTCTTTATTTTTACTCTTATACGCGCAGTGTACATGTCGCTGAGCGCCGTGACCGCAGGCATATCAATATACCGATAAAAAAGGACAAAACGGCCAGCTATATAAACTCGTACTTCGGCTATCTCTCAGTCTCACGTTTGCGCCTTGCGGACAGGCTTAGCGGCCATATTCCTACCTGCAATTGGCTTATACGGACTCGCTTTCGTGGCTTTCGGCTGGCCAGCTCGCGATGCGCCCTAACGGTCTGATGTTGGCTTAAATTCGCGCGTACTTTGCTAGCTGCACGTAAGCCTTCCTGGTCATTCACTTGCTGCACAATAGTGTGTCTATGTGTGCTCGAACGTGTGGATCTGCACGGTATTCTGGCTATTTAGGACGCGAAAGCTTGCCGAGCTTTCGAGGGCTCGATGCTCAGGGCTCGTAATTATGTATCGGCAGATGCCCTTTGACATTTCCAGCTCCACGCGGGATTAGTCGGCCACAAAGAGTTGCGCATGATGCATGTAGGTTAGTAGGAGCGAAGCAAAGTGTAAGGTTGCCGTTAGCGCTTCAGGCTTTGCTTTTGTGTGTATTAAAAGCCGAGAGAGAGAGAGAGCTTGCGGGGCCAGGGGGTGGGCGGCACGCAGAGGGAAAATGAATCTGACAAGATAGCATCGCTACTGCATTATGGATCAAACGAGCTGGGCGAGCGAGAGCCCTGAAATCCGGCAAAATCCTCGACTATACGAGGATACACAAGCTGGCGGCGCTGTGTTATATATACGCAGCCGGCTGCGCCTATATTTATACACGCGCACTCGGGCTGAAATAAGCCCTTATCGGCTCGGCGCGAGCGGCTAATCACGAGGCGTAATTTGACGCGCTGGTTAGGAACTTTTGTCAGCCGGCGCCGTGTGATGTGCATATACCGGATATTAAGCATGATTGAGAGAGCAATCGGAACTTTCGGCGCGTTAATCGAGAGCCGCCTAGGCTTTTTAAGCCTGCCTCTGCAATCCTGGCCGGCTTTCGCGGTATATAACGGAATTACGTCTGTCAGCTGCAGTCGGGAGCCGGGGAAACGTAGCGTTAATATTTACCGCGCTGCGTATACATCATTGGGGCGTCTAACGAGCCGCATGAACGATCGAAAATCAAAGGATCCTGACTGCTCAATCACGCGTGCCGGGGCGCCTTGAATGCACGCCTGGGCTTCTTCTTTGGCCGCTAGTCGATTTATTAAATTTCCCAGAAATAATAAATCACCTCCCATCGTTCAGCAGGGCTGCAGCCGCGCGCCGCCGTGATATATTTTCATAAGACAGAAAAGTTGGAGCCCGCGGTGATTTAGCGCGCCGGGCTGGCTTTTAAAACATAGATACGCCCGCGCCCGGGCAGAAAAAGATCAAGTTGTTTCGATCGCGCGTGAGTCGGGAAAAAGATTGGCCTGCGGAGTGCTCTTCTTTCTTCGGCGCAACGATACGCCTGGGAGCGATGACGATGCTGGAATTGCCCGCGTAGTGTCCGTGAGGATTGGACCACTGCGCGTCCATTAACGAGCGTGCTGCAAGGGGGGGATAGTCTCTATTGTCGGGGATGGTATTTCGCCGAGCGAAGAATTTTCGGATGATAATAGATTTGGGAGCGCGAGATGATTTGATTAAGTGGCCGATGGGGAGGAGGCTTTCGGCAGAGCGCTGATGTTTGGAGGATGGGCAATCATTGGTTAGTGATTATGTTTGGAAAAATTTTGACGGGGTTGGGATGGTTTTGACCTACATACCATTAGTTCTGTGAACATGCTAATTCGGATTCTTGTTTGGTGTTTTTTTTTTTCTGTATACAGTGAGAAAAATCGTTTTCCCGCGGTGCACTACCTTCCGGTATTACTCAACTTTGGAGCGAAGAACGATTTGTTTTGCTCCGAGTTAATAGCTTGGCAAATTCGCAGAACTCGTTTAAATCAAAGGCGCGCGGCGTCGTAAACGTATCTTCATACTTTAATGTTCGCTCGTGTTTGTGTGTGTGTATATGGTTAGTTTTACGTCGCCGTCGTTTCTCTTTGATGAAACGCACTCGAATCGGTAGTGCTGGCAATGTACTGACCTAAACGAGAGAAATCTGTTTATACGGTTTTACTTTGCTTCGCGGTCTAATATTGAACGTTATTTGGTTGTCTCTTGCATTTGACTTACGCGGAAAGTCAATATTACCTATATGATCATTTGAAATTAAACTAACGTGAAGGGCACATTCCTGCTTCGCTTCTAGCATATTTGACTAGTCCTATTTTACTAACATCAAAAATATTACCTCAGTGCGGTTAATTTTTTTAATTAAATTTTACACATAAACAGAGAAACAATTTCTCGTAGATATAAATGAGAATTTTCGTGTTTTCTGAAGCGCAACCAGCGGCAAGAACGAAAATCGACAGTATACACCATACGCTCCCAGGACGATTTTCCTTAGAACAACGAGAGAAGCCAGCAGGGCGAAAGGCACGAAGAGAGCAAAGGACAGAATAAAGGGGCGGAAGGACGTGCACGCCATATTCCCCGGTATACCTCCCGCGTACATGAAAATCATAATTCCCGGAGGTGGATGTGTCGCGACGGCAGCGGCAGCGGCGGGGCGGCTTAACGCGCATATACATATATACACCATCAACGCTCCTGAAATTGGAAACCATATCGCCCAGGATATACAGATTATTATGCCATTAGAACATAATGGGGAAGAGGTGGGTACCGACGCCGGCAAGTGGATTTCGCAGTCGAGTCCTCGAGGCTGCTGCAGCGAGCTAGCTATACGCGGGCGCGCTGCGAGTATGATGGAATAAGAGCGCAGAGGCGGGGGGCGATTGCAAGCAGCGCGCGCGGCGTGTATAAACAAGAATATTGTGAATTTAATTAAAGTGAGGGGGGGGGGGGTGCTGAGCTGCCTGGCGATGCGGTTCGCTAACGTTTTCTCCGTAAGAGAATTGAAAAAGACAATACAGAGGAGGAGCTCGCTCGGGAAGTTATTAGAAGTTATTTGATGTTTTTCCGGAAGAGGCTAAGAGTCGCTTTTTTAATATAATTGTTTGGATTTGTGTTTTTCCCTCTTTCAGCATTTTCACGTTGACCTAGGTATAATTAGGTTTTTGAAATAAAATTTTTATTAAAGCAGTTACAGACGTTGGGAAATTGGCTTGATGAATTACAAAAAGTCATAGAGTAGACAAACTTAAAAAAAAGCAATAAAAATAAAAATAAAAAAAGTTTTATTATTATTGCATTTACATAGAATTTCCTCTGTCCCTCGCTTGTATGCCAAGTTCATTAGACGGATTTATTGCAAAACACTGGATTTTGAAAAAAAAAACAAACGATTTTTCCATGAACTTGATGAGTCTTCCAATCAGCGCGCGACCTCCGCGCCGCACGGCCAACAACGCAATCCCGTAAACGCTTATGCAAATCGCGCCTTCAAACAAAGACCGAACTTATTGAATTCTCTAAAAACCTTCATATTCCGCTAGCCATAAAAATGGCAATTTAATTACTCCCAGCTCTCTAAAATTACAAAAGTTATAAAACCTTTGAAAGTCCAGGCAGATCAGCCGTAGCTCTCTTTTATTTCGGCCGCGCGCTCTCGGAGAGAGAGAGAGAGAGAGAGTCGAGAGGCGAAGAAAACAGGTGGGCGTGGCGCGGGGGCAGCTAAAGGGAAGGCCCCATAGAGCTGAAAACCGAAGGACGAGAGAGAGAAAGCGAGAGAGCTATCTTAGCCGAAGAGAGACGGAGATTTTTAAGAGGCGCGTGTTCGAGTGCTGCTCGGAGCAAAGGCCGCATCCTCTGTGAAAGTGCGAACGAGCGCGGCCGTAAAACTGTCTTACAAATAGGTGTTAAGCCGGCCGGGCTGTTAAATAAGGAAGAGGCAGCGCGCGCCCGCGCCGGCAGGAAGAGCCGGGGGAGACAAAGTGGTTTTCGGACAAAGTGGAAACACGAGGGAAGGAGGAAGATAAAGAGCGAGTGAGAGAGAGAGAGAAAGAGACGCGCGGATACGGCGCCGCTGCTGCGTTTGTTTGAGCTGCCCTCGGGCGCCTCTTCTTCGTCTTCTTTATTCGCCGAGGCGCGCTCTTTTCTCTTTCTGCGCGAAATATGAAAATATGTTTTTCGCGCGCTGCGAAGAAAGAGAGAGGATTTTGCCGCGGTGCGGCTTCTGCCTTGGCGGGCGGAGAAAACAAGGCAATAAGGAAGTAAAGCGATCTCTGAATCGATTTCGATTGCTACTATACTGACGTAGTCGCTCCTTTTTCCTCTGCTTCTTGCTTTCCTCTGCTTTTCTCAGGCAGCCCTCCTTCTTTTTGCTTTATAAAATATGATTATTGGATTTTATGCGCATGGCGCGGGCATTGCATTCTCAGATTTTAAATTAAATGATTTTATGATGGTGAAAAGATTTCTAAGGTGCTGAAGAATGTATTCATGGACGGCCTATTGTCGATGCTTCATAAAAGTTGAAATTAATTATTTATTTCGTGATATTACTTATGCAGTGTATATCGTGCAATATACTACTTATATAAGATCTTTCAATTAGAATGAGTCATTAGCTCGTGCATTATATTACTTGAGCTACCAATATCTATACTAATACCTTGAAACACTTACATTCAACCTAAATAATGTAGTTTCATTCAATAAATATGCTAATGCAAAAGAAAGATTGTTATCACAGTATAATATGACAAGACATTTTAGACAGGCTTGTCGTATCAAAACATGCGTAACCAAAACGAAATTGATAAATCATTATAGATACTTTATATTTCTTATTTCACAGTCATTAGAATAAGCATAGGTAGTCTGAACACATCGCGATAGAGCACAATCGAAGAAGCCGAAACAATAAAATTCAATTAACATGTACGTAGATGTAATCTAAAGAATTTCAAATTACCGGCCTGTCGAACGAGATTAACAAGAAAATGATACAAATTAGATAATTAAAATGAATTAGTTCATTATTCCGTCAGCAGATAACAAGCGTTAAAATACAGTACGTAACTTTCCCGATCGTTTGGAATTGATGCCTCGCCTATTTTTTTTCTTCAAATATTATTATTTCCTTTCGTAACGCTCGATAATGACGGATGTGCACGCCGCTATCATTATGAAATTTTTATTATTGTGTGAAACAGGTATACTCACAGGCTGACGATTGTATTGCAGTGAGCCTCGGGATTCGTCTGGTAATGCCGTGAGTGGCAAGAAGTAATCAGGTTTTAATGGCGAAAGAGATATCTTTCGTTAGGTAATAATAGGCGAGTCCGTTAATTTCCTTTAAAGATTTTTCAAGGATCGCTTGTTTACATTACAAACAGAGAATTGAAAGAGCCGATTGTTGAGCGATAGTTCTGAAAATATTTGCCGACGTGGAGAGTTTTTTCTAAATGTGATACGTGAATTATTTGGAATGTTTCCTAATGTGAAAGGTAATATGAAACTGAAAACGATGAATTTTTACTTTTGTGTAAATTTTTCATAGCAGTTGAGGCTGTTTTATACAAACAAATCTTGTATGCTGTAATAAGTTGAAAGATTTTTTCAGCAACTTATAATATTTATGTATAAGTTAATAAACTTCAAAATTAACAATTAAATGTTTACCGATTAAAATTTAATATAATAAGGCAAATTCAACTTATAATTAGTTCTCTAACTACACCTATAAGGCTCCAAGTTTTCCATCGACTTTGTTTTCAATTTTCATCCTACAATAAACAACACAACAAACTTGCCCAAAGTAAGCGACACCTACCCAAATCAATCACTATAATAAAGCAATTAACCAGGCCAACTGATGAGAAGTTTAAATACCAGGCCATTATATCGCGATGAAATTCTAGCTAGCTCTCAAATCTCAACGCGCCATCAAGCCGAGCTTGACATCATAATGTTTGCGAGTTAGCGCATTAAGCGAATCCTTATATAACCCGGCAGCTCGACTCATAATTAAGCCATACAAACGGGCTCGCGCTTTCGGGGGCGCGTGTAATTTGATGCATCTCGGCTGCCATTTGACATGTTCGCTCTGATATTCGTCGCGGCCGATACATCGCTCTGCCAATTTTCCGCGAGTATCTCGATTAATCGCGACTACGACGGCCCGGGGTCCCCATCAGCGTTAATGACGTCCGTTATGCGTTATATCACGAAAACAGCGCGAGGCCTGGAAAAAGAAAACGAGGACGCGCTGTTTGAAAGTTTTAATGAAATAATTTGCTCGAGCGCGGGCTTTTTATTTTTCTCTTTCACCATTGCCGGGGCATCGGTAATTGCAAATAAAACGATGCCGGGGGATGGAAAATAAAGCAGAGCGCCTATAAAAAGCAGCCTACGTACGTCCCGGCGTTTTACCATCTCTGCCCGTCCTTTTCAATATTCCAGCCATAGAAAATCGAGGAAAGCGAGAGGGAGAGCTCACGCAGTCTCTCCTTTTTTTTATCACGTGCACACGACCGCCCGGCTGCGTATTATCGGTCGTCCTCGTCGCGCAGACAGACACATATGCGCGCAGAGTTTGAGAAAATCGGGGCCGCGCGTGGAATGCGCGCTGAATGACGCGGTGAAATCTCGTCCGAAAGAGTGAGAGAGCCGCCGCCGTGGCACGTGAATGTCCGCGTCTGTCCCGCGCTCGCTCGCTCGCTCGCTCGTTTTCCTTTGAAGAACGAGCTGAAAAGGATCCTCTTTTCTCTGCGAGCGCGCGCGCGCTGAGCTCTCTTTCTCTCTGTGATGCTGGCGACGTGCGTGGATGCTCTGTCTGCATGTGTGTCGGATGTAGAGAGCGGATCGATCGTTTCGGACGGGAGTGCTGGGGAATGATCGTAAAAATTAGAGTCCGGAGCTTTATTTGCTGAGTATTAGATGTTTTTCTGAAGGAGGATGTGTGTCAGCGCGTGGTTGGTAAAAGGTGAGTTAGCTGGGGTGATGGGTTTTTTTATTATAGTGGAGTTGAGGAACCAGTTGTCGGATTCAACCGAGCATGGGGATCGATTTGTTTTTGGTTACGAGGTTTCGTTTATTGATAGGTACAATTTATAAAGTTTGCTTGTCACCTTTTTATGTAGATTTTGCGAGATTGAATAATTTAGCAAATATTACTTTTTGCATTTTTACAGAAACAAGTTCTGTTTGCTAAAACATAAAAATGCTGGGAAAATCAAGATTGTAGCAGTTAATTTATCAAGCCGAGTCTGCTACTTAACACCTAATAATTTTCTCATCGTAATTACTGCTAATAATTGTCATTCCAGATGATCTATCCTCCGAGTAATTACTCCTAATCTATTTCGATCGATATTAATTGCCAGCGTAAAATATTCAAATGAATTGAAAATATTCAAAGAATAATAAAATCCCAGAGGCTATAATCGAAAAATCGCATCCGCCCGTTTCGCGCGCGAACCAATACATAATTACGGCGCAAGTAGTGTGAGGCTGGAACCGGTTCGACGGAAAATTCTCCAACCCAGCATCCACGAGCCAAGACGCTCAAATTTAAAAAAAATGCCCCGAACGCATCAAGCGATCATCGAAAAAGAATACCTCGCATCGCGATTTCCGCTCAGTTTTATATATATATACATTCGTCCTGCGCGACTTGCAGAGCCAGCGAATAACGCAAAATTGGGTTCTGAAAAGCGCGCGGCGCGAGAGCGAGAAACTCAATTACGACGGCTCTGCGCGAGCAGGCACTCTTTTTGCGCGCTATCTCGAGAGACTGGAGTTTTGAAAGCGCAGGAGGAAGCCAGTCGAGCCGCGGATATTATTGCCCGCTAACTACAGAGAAACGTTAAGAATATCGCGCGCCAGCGCGACGATCATTACAGTCGTTACTGTATCGTCTGGCGTGTTGTTAGGATAATTAGATTCAGGACGCTGGGCCGCGAGCTTCGGTCTCGCTCTCTGCGCGTATTACGACGAGAGGGAAAGAGAGAGGGCAAAAATTGTGACGCGCCTCTGTAATTTTGCCGGGGCCCGAGAGTCTTTATAGAAGCGCTCTTTATCTTCCGTTCCTCCTTTTCTGCCTCTTCTTCTGCCGCTGCCGGCTTCTCCCGATGCGCTTCTCTTATTTCACTTTTCTTCGGCCCCGCGCTCTCTATGTATGGGAGGCTCATTCCGCTGCATTACGCTAATTTGCCTATTTTCATGTATAAGGGCCGATGCGAGAGGGGAAATATTGGAAGGGCTTGTTAGCATTCTTTTGCGTTAAATAAATTGTTTACCTTTTTTTACCAAGCTGCATTCTGGGACAGTATATTTTCAAGTTTTCTCCTCGCAATTCCGCGTAAGGTAAATATTTATTTTAAAAAAATATTATTTCCATTTAGCGCTTAATGAAATGGCCGCATAATTCAAACATAAGAAATAATTGGAACGGAACTATTTACACAGCATTAAATAAACCACGAAAGCTCAACGACATAAAATCCAGTCCCCCAATCCTAATACCAAATTTAATTCCAGCTCGTCCGCAATCCACTAGAAAGCAATATCATCAAAATCTTCGCAAAGCCTGAGAAACATTGATGATTCAATCCGGCGTCGCAGGCAGCCAATTGGCGCCGGCTCCTCGTTCATTCAATCAATCGTCGGCATCGCGGCCGCGTTAAAGCACGCCAGCCTCGCGCGCATAGCCATACCTGAGAGCCCAGAGGCCCGCAGCAGCCGCGTAAATGAATCAGTGCATCTTGCGCCGCTCGTATATATGCACAGGCTCGTATAGTCCCGGGATTCCGGCGCGCAGCGACAACTGCGAAGGCTTAGGCAGAATCGCGCGAGCGCGCCTCTATACATATCACCTATGTAGCCGTATATCCTCGAGAGGAGACTCACAGAGACGACACGGCTCAAAGCCCGGCCCCGAGCTTTAATCATTGATCAATGACGGCGCCCGACAACGAGAGAGCCATTACGCTAATCAGGCCGCCATTGAAAATCCGTTGTCACGAGTTTCCGTCAATTATGAGAGGAGCCATTGTGCGTGCGCGATTTTCCCATGAGTACGAAGGAGGGACGGGATTCAGACGGCGGTGGGACTTCAAAGAAGACGCGGATCGGCAATTAGGCACGTTAGCGCCCGGGATTTCTCAGGCGTGAATCTTACAAGCGCGTGAGCGGGACTCTTTTTTCGCGAGTGCGCGTATGACCTCTGATCTTTTTTTATCCGTCTTCAGCAAGCGCGCAGCCGTTTCCTTGTGTGTGGATACAGCGAGTGAAAAGTTAAACGTGCCGTGAGACTTTAAGGACGTTAATTATGAAGCGCACGTCAAAATAACGTTCGATTTCCGTGTGCTTGGGCTTACACGCGATTCCGAGCGGCAGTCGAAGATAAGACGACATCGCCTGATAGTCTCGACTGTTTCACGTTCCGAGAGAGCCACTCTTTGGCGGCGCTCCGTCAGGCAAATTGCTTTTTTTGCAGGTGTTTGGTTAGAATTAACGTCAATAAAATTTTACTGCTCAATTTCACCTCGAGCAGAGAGCGGCGCGCGCGCTCGGACACGCGCACAGGTATATGTGTACACGTCGCGTGTCAATATTTTACGAGTCTGCGCACACAGCTCTTGGAGGCGCAAAAAGAAGAGTTCGCGAGTCGAAATTTTCGCAGCTGTAAATTAATTTCGTTGTTTTCTCAGCCGAGGCCGGAGGATAAATAAAGCAAGAGCCGAGCGGACGAATCGGCTAATAAAAATATACGCGAGCCAGGGCAGTTATCAACACCTCGGCGCGATTCGAGTTTTGCATATAATTGCAGGTTGAGGTAGCGGCTCGGGTAATATGTTCATAAGGTAATAATTATATAGGCGCTAGTAGCCGGCGGAGGCTTAATCTGATGGCCGTTACTTATTTTTATAAATAAACGCGCGCCGCGATAACGATAATAAATACTTTGTTTTTGCACGCGCGCGCGCGCGAGAGCGGCAAGCAAATGGTGTACAAGATAGCAGTTCGAGCCGTATTTTATGACTTGAGTAAACCCGAGCCATGCTGAATTATGTTGTACGCGCATCTTTCTCCCTGTCCGGGGACTGTAAAAACAGCTGGATAATCGCGCGTTCGGTTTTTGCCTCAGCTTGCTATGGCTCATTACGCGGCATCTCGAAATCGCTCGGCGAGTTCATTTCGAGCATTGTATCCAATTAGCCGTCGCTTAATGCTTTTTCAGCCGTTCGCTCGCTCATTACTTTATTACCCTAGCGTGAGAGCGCGAGCTAAGATTATTACGATTCTCGAAGCTCGTACTATTTTGCCTTAATACTCATTTTCAATTACCCCGGCGGGGTTATCATCGTAAAATCGCTCGCTGCTCAAACAGACTAGGCCTGTCCTTCGTAATAAACAGGCATGAGCTCGCTGCCGGCGTAACTTTTTAGCCCCACTCTCTTTTAGCGCCTCGTAAAACGAGAATACGGCCTCTGGAAATCAAATCTGCAAAAGGCTACCGTGGGAGCGACCTTTCGAGGCCGTAAACGAATCCGATGATTTTCGCGTTATACTGTCCACTCGTTAACGCGGCCCCTGCTTTTTCCCCCCCTTTATTTTTTTCCATCCCGAGCGGACCAAGATCGCTTGCGGACCGGTTTGACGGACGGTGTAAATTACGCAGGCGCGCGCGCGCCTGCCGATTGTAAGCGATAGGTTTGACCGGCGCGGATGCGTGAAGGATAGATTGCTCGATTCGGCCGATGCCGATTCGAGAGCGATAGCTTTATGCCACGCGATACGCCTCCGACTGTAAACAGACGAGAGTATAGGCCTCTGCAGGCGGCTTGCCTTTTTTCGCGGGCTAATTTCGAAGAGGGTAAAGCTACACCAGACTGGCGAGTGACAGCGATATCTCACCGGCGGATGCTGATTGATATGGGAGTATGTAAATAGAGGATTTTTATTTTCTTGGAATGATTTTTGTTTGTCCCGGGAAGGATCTGGTTGTTTCAACATTTTTTTATTGGAGTGTATGAGTGGGGCTGTGATATAGAGGTGAATAAGAGAATGAAATTATATGATTTAGAAATGAAATGTTTTTACGTGTCAATCAGCCCGGGTCTCTAATTAATCACAGTCGATGATTATATTGTGAAAGAATTGATCAGGATCAATACAAGACACACTGGCTTGTTTTAACCATTCATATTGTCAGGTGTGAAGCCTTTCATAAATCTTCAATAAAGTGCCTCACTTATTACAGTTTTTTCGATAATTATAATTATCCTTCATCAATCATATCACAACCAACCCAACTGAAAGACAGCACGCGTAATTATTACAAAAAAAAATTCCTCCAACAAAGCGTCTCGCCAGATCCGGTACGTATCCACATACACACACGCACATAACAGTGCTCCTCACTCCTACTAATATGACCAACGCAATAAAAAATCAATTTCTCTTAAGCCAGAGAGTACATCCGTCTCGTCCAATCGGACAGGCGTCACTGTCCCTTTCCCCCAGCGTCGCCGCGAGTCTACATAAAATCAGTGCCTCTTTGTTGAAAAGACGGCCGGACCACCGTCAGGCAGGCGTCGACGAACGGTTTATAAAACGATAATAGGGCCGCGCGCTCGCCGAGACAAATCGGCCGATTTGAAACGGAGCTTTGTTCGCAGGCGCACCAGCCGCGAGAGACGATCGTTTATTGTTTATCGCGCGTATATACGCGATTCGTTTCGCCGAAAGGCGCAATGCCTCTTCCTACTCGAAAGTTCGTCTTTGTTTCCAGGCCGGCCTGGGTAACCGGAGCGTTTTTAATAACACGCGGGAGGCGGCTGGTTTACCTCGATGCTGCAGCTGAAATAATACACGCAAGATATATCCGGGCTGATCCTCTTCCAGGGAAAACGCGCGCGGCTGCTGAGGGATATGCGAAAGGGATGTTGTGACGGATGAGTGGAGTGTGGATTTTTTGTTTTTGGATCAAACGTTGCTTTTGAGGTCAGCCGAAATGTGGGACGCGAGATTGTGGGAAGGCTATTTCTGGGATTCTGGAATGGGATTTCTTTAGATTTCCTGCGGGTGTATGGATTATTTTTTGACGCTTGATTGCGATAAAAACGTTGCGATGACTGAGCGTAGGTGGCTGAGTATGCGATGAAATACGTCGCTGTGCACAATGTAAATGAGGAATATTGTGCTGGATATTGTAGCACGGGAGAGGTTTTTGTAAGCAGTCGCTGTATTGGTGTCGAATGGTAAAAAAAAAATTAATGGCATGATTTACAATTGTTTTATAATCCGGCTTTAAATACTTAAAGATACGCGATACAGTTAGACCGCTTCAGGAGCCGCTTCAAAGAAAGAGGCTTGATTTACGAATCACGCTTCGCCTTTCGTTTCGGATTCTTTTTTGTGAGTGTAAATTATTCTTCGGTATATAGGCGCGCTTAAAATACCTCGGTCGTTTTGTATTTATGTATTCATAAACGGTGATTCAATAAACTCAAAAATAGCGGCAATTTGGGGGCTTTTAGTTTATTTTATTCTAACAGATAGTGACATTTGTAAATTTAATTTGTTTTAATAATTGAAGAACCAAGAAGAATGATTTTAAAATAAATTATGGGTATCTTAAAAAAGAATAATATTGTTATATTTGGGTTAAACTTATTAGTACAAAATTGACCAAATTGATCCAATTAAAAATAGAATTTATGACTAAAAAATATCGCATATTCAGCTTATATGATCGTACGATACTAGTTTTGTATTCACAAAATGAATGATAAATAAATAAAACCGTAGACTAAAAAAAAATCAACTTCCAAATCATTAACAAAAAACATAAATAAATAAAAAAAACTACCGCCGCCTCAAGCCCCAGGTCCGTCAACGCGCTAAAAAAGTAATCGACCTTTTAATAAACGCAAACAAAAAAGCAGCAGCGGCACGTCGAGTGCACGCGTCCTTCAAAATCCAAATGAAGTATGCACCCTCCGGTGTCCACCCTGTCCGCTTACAAAGCGAGCCGTGCTCACAAAAAAGCCAGAACTCCACTGCTCGCAGCTCTCGCAACATCCAAAATAAAAAAAAAAAAAAAAAGAAAAAAACGAAGCAGCAGGGGGGCTCGGTACGAGGGCCTCTTATAGCATTCTGCTCTTTTCATTTGGTATTCCCCGGCGCTGTATACTTCTTTGCGCGCAAACGCGCCTGGACACGCGGGAGGCTCGCTGCATATCTTTCGCGTCCAGGAGTGGTAAATTTGCGCCCCCTGGCAGTGCGCGCGACGCGCCCGGCGCGGTTTGTCATCGTTCGAGGAAGCTCGAGCGCCGACTACACAAAAACGAGCGGGAGGGTCTTTACGAGAGAGGGGGAGAATTTATCTTGTTCTTCACACGTGACATGGCGCGCTCTCTGGCTTTCATTTTTTCTCCCTTTTTTTTCCTCCTGTCTCTCTGCGCGTGCTCGCTCTCTCTCTCTCTCTCTCTCTCTTGCTCTGGCTCTTTTCTCGCTAAACGAGCGCGCGACGTGGCACTTGCCTTCGAATAATGCCGCGAAGAATGTCGAGGGTTTAATTATATGAGAGAGCGATTTTCTAGTGGACGCTGTCGGGATTTCTGTCTTTCTCTCTACATCCCTCTCTTGTACTCTCTAAACTGCACACCAAGAACTTATATGCGTGCTCTCTTCCTTCCCACTCTCTTTTTTTTTATTTCTCCCTCTCACTCTCTCTCTCTCAGTGTTTTGCCGTGAGTAATTGCGCGGCCCGAGCGCGCTTTTATTCCTGGACGCGAAAGTTTACACTTCTGGCACGAAGTCGATGGGTTTGTTATTGCTTTTATAAAAGACTTTAGCCCTTTTTTTCTCGCTCTTGTGCGCGCGCGCGCGAGCGAGCTGCGTTCCGTGCGGATAGTTGTTTTGTTTGCAGTGATGAAGTACACACAATGAAAACGTTTTGGAGAGAGGGTGAGAGAGAAGAGAATCGGACTAGCTCAGCTGGCTCTCGTGTAGAGGTTTAACGAGCTAGTCGAGCGTGTTGTAATTCGGCTTGTGACTCTCGATGGACGTTTTCGTTTCTATAACGCTTAGAAAAATGTTTATATTCAGTGATTATTAACTTTCTTTCGCTTTTAAGAATATCTAAAATAACATGTAGATCATAGCGGAGAATTCCCATATTTTTCTCCAGACTATTCGTATAAGAAAAGTTTAAGGAGCCCTCAGTTAACAAGTTACTCAGGATAAGCCCGGGCATTACAAACCACATTTCCGCGAGGGCCACTTTAATCGTAAAACCCCAGTGCGCCCCGGCGACTTTCAGTCTCGCGGAAATCAAACAAGGGAAATTACTTGTCTCCGACGTTTTATGCGCTCTCTCCTCTCGGCCTCCGCCTCCCCTGCCCTCGAATAAGAGCGCAGCGGCGGCGCGGACTTTTTTGCATTTGAAATAATGTTTGAAAACGCCGACGATAAACTTTCCCGGGGTTACTACTACCGCGGCGGCCACAGCCAGCGACGACAGTTTTAAGGATTTTATCAAGTAGCAATTTGCATGTCGGACTCGTGTTTACTCGAGTTACTTCTCTACGGATGGCTGATTGCCGGCAAAAAGAAGAGGAGGAGGAAGAAGAAGAAGAAGAAAGAGGAGCTGGGAGTAAGCGCGGAGAGAGAGAGTTATATATACGCGGCTGAGCCGACACGCGGCGCACGTGTGCGCAGTTGAAAGATTGCTTCATCTCCAGGCATTCTGATGCCTCTTTACGAATGCTTATAAGATGCGCACAAGTGTTTGTTGCACGCGCGGCTCTCTTCGCGGGAGCGGGCAAACTAAGTAGGATGTTAAAAGCATGCACGCCTTGGCGAGCCCGATTTAAATAAATTTTAGAAGGCTCTTTGCTTTTTCTACTAAATAGCCGTATTTCGTGTTTGCTTTTGCTTTGCTACGGAGAATGAACCTTTCTTTTTTTTAATTCTTTTTTCTGTTTTTTTAACGGATTTTTTGCAATCGTTTGGAATTTAGCGCTTTGTTATTTATTCAGTGTCATGTTTTCTTTAATCAGCTGTTCAAGATAAATTATTATTTGGTAATATTTAAGAAAGAAAGAATGTGAAAAAAAATGATCATTATTTTGATTTTCAATACAAGAAGAGCAAAATAAAGAAAAGCACAAGAGTATTATGTCGATGATTTTGTCAAATAACTCAACTAAGTATCTCAACTTAGTCTTCTACCCCTATTGAGAGATAAAATATCGGTGCGGGAAGAAAGAAAGCAAAAACATGATGAAATGCGATAAAAGAACGATAGGGAGCCGAGGACCTTGCCTCATGTAAAAGGGAAATAGAAGTGTTGTATATATGAAAGCCGGTGTAAAAAAAGCTGGAAAATCAACGCCAGGAAAGAGGGAAAAAGAAAATACCGAAGGGGAGTGCAGAAAAGTGTGAAATATGCGTGTGGCCAGAAAGAAGAAAAAACGAGAAAAATAGATGTGAGCGAAAAAATATTATTCAACAGTTTTTCTTTTATTATTAATCCCGCGGCCTTGTCTCCGACCGAACTCTTCCTTGATGTTTTTTTACTAGAAATTCAACTGTTGATTTAATGAGCTTAAAGTCTCCGATTCGATCCGAGTCGTGTTAACTATAAACTATTACTTTTAGTTACAAAGTTACAATTAGAAAGTACATTTTAGTTAAAAATTGTGACATTCCAAAAATGTATTTAGTTTTTTTGTAAAAAAAACATTTGTTACGTCAGCTATTTTTGTCTTTGACACAATTTATTTTAAAATAATGAACTTTCCACTTATCTTAATTATTAAAATTGATGATCTTTCAAATTTCCACGATTGAAAAAAATATCGGGAGCTACAAGTGAAAAAAAAAAAGAAAGAAAAATGGTAAACACGAGTCGAAAATAGGATACATTTCTAAAATTAGCCATAGCACGTCGGAGCAGCTATCTGAATCTTTATCGAACTGGTCTTAAGGTTTTTCCATAATCCTGACTCCGATTACATCATGCACAGAAATATGTTCCGTTAAACGATTTTCCGGTCGCATTGCATTACGATAGGAAGTGTCAGAATCTCAAACCCAGCCCACTGCTTATTTTTTCTCTTACTAATTATGAGAAGCTTGAGATCTACTCGTCAGTAGACGACATCGGGCTCCTTTCACCTTGGCACTCGAAAGTTATTTCCGCACTTCGGACTTCCCAAAATGATTTAAGAATATGAAATTAGTTGTGAAAGTGCTTCCGCTAGCGCAAACTTAAAAATTACTTGGGATTCTTTCTTATTTCAATTTTTGTCAGCACTAAGTCGGATAACGCTAAATAATTTTATTAAAACTCGTGTGTTGTCGGTAATTTTTCAGGCTGGCGAAACACTACAATTTTAAGGAGCGCTCAGGGCCATTTGAATGATAAAACAGTTCCGCGTGCGTTAATAACTTTCTTAGGAGTCCCGAGTTATTGTTGCATGCCGCACGCTCGTAACGTAAAAATTCTTCCAGCCGCACGGCTCAATTTCAACTTTTTCCCAAGCACTTTTCGCCTTAATGATTTAATAACTCGCGGATCGAAGCGCTCGCCGAGGTGAGAGAACGTTTCCCCACGCCCCCGCGCTCTTAGCTATAGAAATAAAAAAAATTTCAAAATATCGAGAAAAAAAGCGTCATTATACGGTCTCGCTTGCTCGCGCCGCGGCACAATGAATCTAAAATAGAAGTCTTACGAAAGCAGGCTGAAAGAGGAAGGCAGAAAAAAGCGAGTAATGCACACGCTCTGGTGTGGGGAGCGTGACATAAAAAAGGACGCCGGCTACTCATTCCAGGCGCTGCACGTGTGTATATACCTACCGCATCCAACGTCGCCGTTATGCGTTCGGCACTTTGAGAGTGAAAATAATCGTGGATCTAGCACGCGACGTAATAATTTTCTTACAACTGGCCAGGTAGCTCCTCGACAGAGGCGCGCGCGCGCGCTCACGGGTTCACTAAATTATCTACGCACGCGTCGGTATCCGTTTCGTAATTGGCTCTTTATCTCCTTCTAATAGATTCGCCTGCCGCCGGTAGTTCGGCTCTCTCGGCGACTTGGAAATTGGTCAATTTGCATTATTCAATTTGCGCTATCTTAAGCGTCTCTGCTGCACCTCTGCCCAACTCTCAGAGCGAGAAGCGTAAAGAAAAAACAACAAGCGCAGAGAGAAAGAGACGCTTAAAGCCCGACACGACGACTATTTTCGTTTTATCGCGACGAGCTGGCGCGCGAACGTGAAATGCGGGACGTTAAAAGGTTATAAAAACACGGGCTATGTGGGAGACGCGGAAGGGCAAAAAAAAAAAAAAAAAAGAATGGCCGAGCGCGAAGCGTGTAGAATGCACCTTAGGGCGCGATTTCTCAGGTGGCCGTATCTGGCATCGGGAATATGTTAATTATAGAGGTGCGGGATGAGCTACTCCTCCGCTCGCACTCTCGGAGTAGGAAGAGAAAAAGGCCGATGGCTATCTCGTGCTCTCGTCTATTTATTTAGAATTGATCCCGCGGCGAGAGGGCCGCATAATAATCGATAGGGCCACTCGATTGACGGCTGGCCGGCGTATATATTTTTCGTGGGAGATAGGAGAGCTCTCGAGAGCAGCGCGCGGCTCCCTCGTGTATGCATAAGCCGATATAATCCGAGGGCGGCGCGTAAACAAAACCGAGGGGGGAGCAGAGAGAGAGAGAGCGACAAAAAAGGGCTTGATTTATCGGGCTGACTTGAGTGTCGGCGCTGTCCTCTCGGCCGCAGACAACGAGATGTCGCGTGCTTAAGGTGTCAATTAAGCATTATTGAGAGATTCGTTAATATTCTAGAATCGCGCTCTTAAATCATTCGGGGATCAATGCTATTAATTTATTAGCAATTTGGCATGGCGGAATTTTTTAGCCTCTATATTGTATGCGGGATTAGATCTCGGGGGGATAGCTTTCTAATGCCCTTTTCTCGGGCGCGGCCGAATCAGCTGGAATTCTTAATGAATTACGAGGACAAAATTATGCCGCGCCGTTTTGAAATTGACGTTACGAGCCGCGTTACAGAACGCCGGGGCAATAAATCGCCGGGGAGCGTCGAAAATGTGCTTATAAATAGAAAATGCCATGTAAATTAAATCGTCTGATTATTAGTTTCCCAGATAGCCGAGCGATAGAGCGCACGCGACGATACAAACAAATGTCCAGGAGAAAATCAATATTAGCCTTGAATTACTTTGAAATAAATCAGCGGGCCGAAGCTAATTTATCGCCGCCGCTCATCTCGTCAAAACATTCTAAGCCCGGAGCACATCTGCTTATGCAATGTGTATACACGCTCCGAGCAAGTAGCAAGCCCACACTAAATTAAAAAGCCACTCGGCCCACGCCTAAGCAAGAAATCTTTATTACAAGAGCCTAGGAAAAAAGTCATCCGAAAAAAAGTCTCCTTAACTCATCATTAGCGTAAATAGCGCGATTCACCTGTCTCGTAGATTCTTCTTAAAAAAAAAAGAAAGAAAGACAGCGAGATAGAGACTAAAGAATTCCATAACCAAATTAATTCGTTGGCCGGATGATCGATCGCTCGTCGAGGAGGCGATCTCTAATCTCTCAGTTAGATGCAGCGGGGCCGTAAGACGACAATCGAAATTTAGTAAGCCGCCGCGCAGGAACGGGAGGAGGGGATTAGCGGGAGCAGGAGATTTGTGTCGCAGATGAAATCGAGGGAAAAATAGGGAGGCGAGTGCGTTTACGTGTGTATAGCGAGAATTTCGGTGGGAAGCCGAGTGAAAGGAGAGAAGAAGGAAAAGATCGAAGGCTGGAATTCATTTTCCGGCTGGCCACCCATGGGCCCGCGGCATAAATCAGACAAGTTGACCGTAAGGAGGGCTTATACGTGCCGACGTAATCAAAGGCTGACTGATGAGTACGTGAAATAATTATCTTGCCAGTAAGTCTGTGTGTGAGTACATGTGTGCGGGTGGGAGTCATTAATCCACGACTCTGCGCGCGTACGTATATATATGTATAGATACGTCTGCGCGACTTACTGACTCGTTCTCTGTTCTGTGGGCGGGTTTTCTGCTGAGCTCACCGCAATGACTTGCTCCAGGAGCCGAGCTGCTCTCGCTTTCAATGCCTTCACTTCGCCCTCTCGTTCGCGAGTGCATATACATATGAGTGAAAATTTTGATGAGTCCCCCTGCCTGCTCTATGCAAGCGAGGAGAACAATCGAGCGTAGTTTCTTGCTCGAGTGCACATTGTGCCGCATCGATTTGCGAGCTTTACAGTCATTTTGTATAATTAAGCAAGGATGAGACTGATGGCGTCTTCGACGGAACTATGTGTTTTTCTTTCTTTTAATATTTTTTATTTTTCAACGCATGCATAAAAAAAACGATCCATTTCGTGCATCAAAAATTAATGGAAAGTGGAATTTTTTTTACGCAGCGGGAGGAAAACAGTATTTTTCATATTAAATAATGCACACTGTAAAGCCCTCAATTTTCCATTTCTTTTCTCTACATAAAAAGGGCCTATACGTGCTCTTATTAAAGAAATCAGTTTGTAACAGAAGGATGTGGGGAAAGAGGAATTTTCTTCCCCTTTTATACAATAAATATCATTAATGCATTTATGATTAAATTGTGAATAAATATTGTTTCGGTTATTATTATTTCAGCAAAATGAACTGCCAAATTTATTTTCGTCATTTAATTGATACACGTATACATGTTTATTTTTAAACGCAGAGATTAAATCATTTCGGCCCGCTTTATTAAACCGACAAACTAAAGCAAACTATTAATTAATTTTAAAATTACAAATTACTGTACAAAATCATTTGTTCCTTACAGTTTTTTAATCGTCCCAAACCAAATTAAAAAGTTAATAAACGCTTATTGAAAAATCGTTCTTCTTATAAACAGGCAAGAAGAAAAAAGCCCCTCTGCGAGAATTTAAGAGCTCAGTATGCCGGAACGTTTCGTTAAGAGAAGCTTAAAGACGAAATAGTTTTAAGCAGTACCTCGTTCGCCGGTGAGCGCGTCTTTATCGCGGCTCTTCATCTGGATGCGTCGATGCCGTGCGTGTATATATATACACACTCGCCTCGGGGCTAGCTTTATTTATCGCTCGTTCGTCGCCCAGGAGGGCCGATAACATCGCAGGACTCGTGTTACACGAGCTCTCGGCCCGACGGCGCGCGAGCGAGTATCACGGAACTAGTTCGCGGAAGAATCGCCCGCATGGCTTTCTTGGATTAGCGATAAACGCTCAATGAAGCCGAAGATAGGAGCCTCGGGATTCTGGCTCTTGCTCTCGCGGAGTTGAAACAATCTCGGATGGGCGAATGTATTTTGCCAAGTGTCGCGTTTCGCGCGCGGCTTTGTTTAGTGAAAATGGAGGAGCGTCTGGTTTAGCTTGGGACAAGTGTTGAAATGAGTATCGGATGTCCCCGACTTGATGGGGCGGTGAAGATACTTTATTCGGTGCTGTGAATTTCTAAGTCTTAATCTCTGGGAGTCGGATTAGTCGGTGAATAATTGATTGTTATTTATGAAGAGTTTTTTTTATTTTAGCAAAGTAATTATGAAATATGTTTAGTAGTTGCTAGGTGTATTGTATAGGGTTCGGTAAATATTTATGAGTTATTACATGCATTAGCATTATAATGTAATTAGTTTTAAATTAAATTCTCTTTTATTTACAATATGAAGAAAATTGTATTAAGCGCATGATTATGGATTTTCATTAGCAAGTTTTAAATTGCTAATTATGGATATTGTTGTCACTCACTATGTAAGCATTAAGATAATATAACATTTTATTTAAAAAACGTAAAAAAAAGTAAAATTTTCATTAAGGCCAGACTTTATCTTATTATCTAAATACAAGACATAGTAATACAAAATAACACGTTATACCTATACCCTATCTTTAAGTTTGTGCCAGCTCACCTCCCTGTGATTCTACCTCATTAAGCCAAATTATCTCTCAATAATATAACCACAATTATTTACAGGCCAAACTAGACACATCGGAAGATCGATCAATAGATTTCTGATCGATTTGCTTGTATCGCCCGATCGATAAGCGAGCTAAAGCGCGAGAGCGAAAATAATCATTAGTATACGCTTTAACACGAAGCTGTCTCACTGCTCAGTCCCCAGCCCATTAATTACTAGAGGACTTTTGAATTTTCGATCGGTTCAGCCTCGGGGTGCACACGACTCATTTAAATGTTTCAGGCGGGCGAGCGGGCGAAGACGCCTCGCCAATCGTTATTCCCCCAGCCAAAACTTTTTTCAAAGCGATGAATATAACGAGCTGCTTCTTGCCACACACAAATGCCGCGTCTTATTGTCGAGCTTCTCTATATCGTTCGGCCGGGCGATAAACTTTTCTTTGACCAAGTCTTTTTGCGGGGTGATTTTTGTGTGGCTTGAAAAGTTTATTGGGAAGATATCGGCGATGAAAGCAGGCTTTTTATCAGGATTTACGCCTGATGTTTTGAATGTAGATTCGGTAATGTCGCGCGAAAATGGCGACCTATTTTCAAAATTTTAAATTTAAAATCCCACCACGACTTCTTGTTATTTCGAGGAGAAACGTGCAGCAAAACAGCTTATTAAAAGCCCGGTAAAATCAAAGTTCTTACAAACATTCACTTAACACGTCCGCTCGTCGCTCTCGCTTATTCAAATATTTACCCAAAGCGCATTCAAAGCTAGCTGCGCGAGCGCGGCGGCTTTCAGGCGTGCACAAAAACCTTTATCCCTCAAAAAGTCGCGGCGAAAATGCCTTCTTTCCGATCTCGAATACAAAACGCAACGATTCATTCGAAGAAAGCCCGATTGTTTTACGCGTGAATTACGCTTAACATGTCTTTCTCACTCTCAGTCTCTTTCCCCCAGCTGCTTGACGTCACGTGGCGCGGGCTCAAAAAGCCCGAACAAAGGTTGCAGGACGTCAAGCTGTCCGGAGTACATACAGCAATTGAATTACACAAAATGCGAGCGCGTGCCCCCGTCTGGTGGATGGGGGAGACGTTGTCGGGTTTGTCGTCGGCTGCACACATGCGATCCAGCGAGCGAGCGAGTGAGCGGATTGAGCCACATAAGCGCGTGAGTTATTAAGCGTCCAGGTGCCATTTCGCTAATTACGCGGCATAATTACGTGACGAATGTCGAGTCGAATAGAGTCCAATGGTATAGGAGATACGTATTGTGCTCATATGTGTGTGTGTGTAGGTGTATGAGCGTGTGTGGATTAGTAAGCGACACGAGATTTGGAATTATTTTCTGCGTGTGCGTGTAAGCCAGAGGTAATGCTGATTTAATGCGAGTACGAGGATGTAATATGCATGCGAGGATTCATTTTCGTTAATATGATATTTTAAGTTCCGAGAGTGGAAAGGGTTGGCAAAGCGCTCGCTGCTTAGATTAAATAATCCACTGCTGAATTGTATTAAGGTGGAGAAATGAAATATTTACTGTTGCTTAATGAATTTGTCACGCATTTTACGACAAAAGAATGGGAGATGTAGATAAACGGGTTGCAAGAAATTATGAAATCACATGATACATTTTCCGTGACAAATACGGGAATATTAGTTGCGTGCAGTGCATATTCATTTTTCTTAAACACGATAGTGAACATTTTTGCTTTTTTTACGATTTTAATCTTTAACAATATTTACTATCTTTGTAGTATAATTTTATTCTTTAAACTTAAAAACAATAATTTATACATTTTTTTTCATGAAAACATAATGTAAAAAATAGTTTTTAAGGTAGCTGCGCCACGCTGCCCTGTACCATCAAGGGACCCTTTGGGGGCAGTTAATGATTTTGTTTTAAAAAATTATTTTGACACGTTAAAAATGTTTTATATTTATTATATAATACTTTTGATTAACGAAGAGAAGTCCCTACCTCCGAGACACTAATTT
>UELX01002538.1:0-30246 GCA_900480035.1 Eupelmus urozonus | reverse complement strand
CTCTCTCTCTCTCGCACACTCTCTCTCTCTCTCTCTCGCACACTCTCTCTCTCTCTCGCACACTCTCTCTCTCTGTCTGTCTGTTTCTCTCTCTCTCTCTCTCTCTCTCCCTCTCTCTTACTTTCTTTCTCTCTCTTTCTCTCTTTTTTTTTTTCTCTCTCTCTTCTTCTCTCGCTCGGCAAGGCAACGAATTTTGGGGGGCTGTTCAGTTCACGGGGTAAAACTGGCGACCGGCCAACGTGGCCGAGATCCAAATATGTCTTACACCCTATCTAATTATGCGCTGTTTTATCCAGACTGGCTCTATAGGTCTGCTCGCTCTCTCGCTCTATCGAGTTCGCTGAGTCTCCCTCGTATACTTCTACTTCGCGCTGGTACTTACTTTCTTGAGCCTCCTTCTGGCTTCGATAAACCGCGCGCGTATCGCGACCGCGCGCAAAAAAAAACAGGCCAGCCACTAGCGCATAAACGACCGTCCAAATCGCCTTCGCGCAGCCTTCGGGCCTGGACTAATTTTTACCGAGATATCTCGTCTGAAAGTTAAGAGCGTTTGCTGCCTTGTTTACTGGAGGTAATTAAGAAGGAAGAGGTACTACGAAATTTAAACAGAGAACTATAAATATTGTAATCTCAAACTGTACATTTTATTATACTAGAAAAATTTATTGTGGATTAATTGAAACTTAATTGTAAAATATCAGTTGAATCAAAATAAGTTCACAATATCTGGGCTAATTCAATATAAAATAAACTGTTACGAGTCAAGTTTATGCTAATTTAAAGGTTAGTTTTGTTATTTCAAGTATTGATATTTTAATACACGATAATTATCAACAAATATAATTAATGCAAATAAATCACTGAAAACATCAAATAATATTGAAATTTTCTTTTGCAAATACAAATATAAAATCATATTATGTTGTTGATATATGATTATATAGAAAGTATTTTGATTAAAGTATTAATTGGTTTAAATTATTTTGAATAAATCATTTTTAATTTTTAATTACTGTAAGAATATTTGTCCTTTATAACAGTAATGAATAAAAATATTACTGGGTCACTTCAATGTACGAAGGCTATTAGTGTTGACATGGAACGGTACTTACGAATTAATGGAATTTTCAATCAATCATTGTCTAATCCCTATTGATGAACATTTTGAACAATTGATGTAACGGTCCTTTTAATAATAATTACGTTCAATTGAGCTTACACACCATTAATGAGTGATAACAATGCAAATTAATTAATAAATACAATTTTATTACGTGAATTCGCATTTTGGATGAGCATAAATACAAAAGTTCAATAAAGCTCGGAATTCCACGAAATGAATTCGTGTGTCCGTTTTCAACTTTATTTTATACTTCAGAATACTTACGTCAATGTCGCGGATTGAGCAAATTTATTCCGACCAAATATTTGCGGTCGGCTCTACTGGGCCGGTTCTTCTGCGCGTGCTAAACATTTGATCTCTCTCCCACCCTTCCACCGCGCGAAAGTAATTACCCACTTTTCCTGATTAAGTTAGCCGCACATTCCTATTGTGGTGATGGTGGCTCTAGTTTGAAAATGCATGTGCGTACGGTTGGAGAGATAAGGATTTCACAATTTTGATGCTCGAACATTAGCGGAATTACCGGTTTACGTTGCGGTAATGTAAATTTGAATGTGGATTCTCTATTTTACGTTTTGCACTTAAAAATTAACGACTAACACTAAATATTTGTATATGAAATTAGCTTGACAAAATTTAGTAGTTTAAGTTTTTGTAATTATAATAATTAAGAAATCATTTTATTTTTCTAAGCAGTAAAAATTGAAATAAAATTAAAATAATTATATTCCATTTCATAAAGAAATAATTGTCTGCAAAATTTTAGGTTAGGTTGACAGAAAAACATAAAATAAAAATGATTTTGAATATCAACAGTTACATTTATTTACGTCTTATAAAAAAAGTGTTAGTTTCAAACAATCGTCGTTTCAATTCAATTTCTATTACAAATAGATTTTTTATAAGCATTATTTCTTATTGTTATTATGTGTTGAAAAATGATGTAATAGAAATAAAACTATATTAATAGTTAAAATTATCGTTCATCAATATTTAAGTTGATATAAACGGGAAGAATACTTGATCCTGTGATTCAAAGTTTATATTTAAATGGTTGTTCACGTGTTATGTGTGTACAATATACATTTTCTCTTTGAGCAAAATTTTTTAATAAATTATCAACGATCATTTTGAATTGTCTATTTTTTAATATTCATTTGATTAATATTTATTTTATATGCAAAGTATTCAATTGTCCTTAGTATTTCGACGTGAAATCTGATAAGCCTTTGGAAAATATATCCGTTAATGTAATTGTACTACCTCAGGTACGTGGCGTGAAGCCGAGAGCGAAAGAAAAGAAAAATATTTTAAACTGGCGTTAGGACGAGGAATCCTAGTCGACCATTCCCAATGGTTCTTTAATTTGTTTTGGTGCGGATTGATGGAAGCAATTTCGTCGTTTCCCGGGTTCTTTTAAAACGCTCCATGCCAGAATTTACGAGTGTCATTTCCTTAATTGTTCTTCGTCCAGCGGTAGGACTTACTTTCAGAAAGGATGGAGGGGAAAAAGTACTTATGCGGTCTAAAGTGTTTTACATACCAAAATCGTAAATTTAATTTAAACCCGAGGCATAAAATTAAAAATTACAATCCTTTTTATAGGTTGATACCGACTTTTACGACTCAAATTGATTATAATGTTAAATGATTCGCAATCTTACCGTTTTATTTGAATAGCTCAAGAATAATGTTTCTACTAAAAAATCATTGAGTTTTATTGAGAAATTTGTAATTCACCTAATTAATATTCAGTAATTCCATAATTTATAATCTACTGTTTATGTATTCTCCTTAATTATTGTTGACATTTGCCACGAAAGGCATACAATACAGACTAACATTCAAATCTAATTGTTCTACAATATAAACCCTGAAATTGTTATAAGTATCTAATACCCAATTTAATATACAAAATAACACTATTTTTGCAAATCAATTGACAAAAATATATCTAGAATTGGATTAAAAGTTCTGCATAATCGATAATATATTTTATTGTGGCAATCGAATAAGAGCGATAAATTCGTTAACCACTATCATAATCTAAATCTCCGTAAAGTCAACCAAATAAATCAAGATTTAACCATCGCATTCCAATTTCTAAAGTTCACGAACCCAAAACCGTCATCCATCGTGAAAATTAATCCCGCACGCCTTCCGTGCAAAGTCACACGTATCCTTCCCCCTTAGCATTTAAACGCTCGCACAATCCACATATTTACAATAACGCAAAGTGTATCGCCACGCGAGCATAAATCAGCCAAGCGTGCGAGTAATTATTTTATTAGCCGCGCAACTGTGACCGTGCACACACCAGCCGTGCGATAACACGCGACGGGCCAACGCAAGTGTGCCGCTGATAAAATCAAGATGGAGTCCCTCTCGATTGCGCCGATCCTCCTGGCACACGAGTACACCGAAGCCGCCTTACGCACGCGCGCACAGTACGTCAGGAAATGAAAAGCCAGCTGTGCGGGGGGAGAGGCGAATTTTCGCGTGCCCCAGCGACGTCGCGCGCGAATTTCTATACGCCGCGGAATGCATACAGCCGGCTGCTTTAGTCCCAACGTATACACGTAAAGGGAGAGGGGGGCAAGAAATGTGGGAGTAGCTTGCGCGCAAAAATTCGCAGCCCCCGGCGCGGCAGTGGCGGCAATTCGTGCCAGCGCTTAAAGTACGGAAGCTACTTCCGTGGCGCGTTAGACTGGAGTGTGGGGGATCGCGCGCGCGCGCGCACCCGCGAGCGAGCGTTTATTAATGTTTGCCTCGCGTGTAAGGACGGCGACTTTCTCGTCCTCGGAAGGAATTAGTTTGCTCCCCGCCCCTCCGTACTCCCCTGGCCCGACCTAAAGCCTTTCTACCCCCGCAGACCCTGTACTTACTACGGTGTTTGTTCGCCGCCGAGCAAAAGAGAAAGAGCGAGAGAGAGAGAGAGAGAAGGTACTTTGCGAGCGGCGTGAGCGAGTCGATAAAGTCAGCGGTTGACAGCCGTTTCTCACGTTCGTGTAGCTGTGCGCTCGCTCTCTCCCTCTCTTACTTTCGAGCTCTGCAGTTCTACGCTTTTTTGGCCCGAGCGCTTGCTGCTCCCTTCATTAGCTCGGCGCGCTTTTTACGGTCTTGTTTTTAGCGAGCACCGCTTGTCATTTTGGGAAAGTGAGAGGTTTTACGGTTTGTTTTATTTTTTTTTAAAGTTCTCTGAAACTTTTGATATTAACAACGGCTTTTAATGGAGATATTTACTATTTGTTTTACGTTTTGTTCAAATGGGACTGTAAATTTTTGTGTTTTCTAGAATTTCAGTTAAATAATTATTGTATTCGAAGATAAAAAAATGTTTTTCAAACTGTATAAGAAGATATTTATTATCAAAATATTTACAAACAAAATAAATAATTCCATTAAAGTAAGGGAAGTTGAGATAAATTTTAGCTATCGTTATGATATTCTAAATTTCTTTTTTGACGTTTCTTTCAATCTTACACAATTTTTACGAAAAATCTTTTTATTCAAACGGCCTTTTTATGTTTATTTATTTTTGACTTGTAGAGCATACTGCTATGAAGAATTTACAAATTTATTTTTTCTGAATTTTTTAATAAAATTTTTATATTCTAATTTCAAGAATTGTGAGTTTGAATATTGATGGACTTGCAAATGAAATTCAAACTTTTATTATACTACAAAATTGGAGAAATGTTTAAAAAAAGAGTAGTGGCCGTTTAGATACTAGTATGCTGATAATACGCAAATACGCGCATTGTATATTAGAATATATTAGATATAAAACTTTACCCCAATGCAAGTTAGTCTCACTCTCTTTTATATTTATGTCTTTAAAAATATGTATGTCACCAACCATATTATTAGATAATAAAAATAAAATCATTAAATTTTATCGCCACTTTAAAAAATTGCAAACGAATGTTTTTTATTTAAAAACGAAGAAATCACAGGTTAAAAATTAATACCAACAATAAAACAAAACGCTTCTAAAGCAACACAGATATTTTACCATACCGACACCCATCTCGCAAAATTCATTCTCAAGCCCATAACATCCCAGAAAACTTCAGCTTGCGAAACAAATTTGAATCCGTTCGTGATACACGCGTTTACACGTAAAAACCGTTACAACACAGCGCTCCCTCCATCTTTCTCTATACAGCTATGATCGGGGCAGACGGTGCGCCTGCCTCGTCTACGCTTCGCCTCGTCTTTCGAGTTTAAAACCTACATTTTCAAGCCAGCCGAACACATATTGAGATCCGGCTGGTCTATGGGTTTCATTCAAATGAGATCTTTTCCAGGCAACGAGGAGAAGCGCAAGAGAAAAAGAGGGCAGGAAAAAAAGCACGAGGCGCGGAGTAGAGGAGATATAGGAAGAGAAGAGAGGAACGGGAGGAAGAAAAACTGAACGAGCGCTAGCCCCGGTGTACTCGAGTGTTTTTCTATTCAGCAACCGAGTTCGCATAAAGTTCTATATACTCGTCCCTCTCTATCCCATCTTCTAGCCGCTCAACCCCAGGAGAGCGTGTAGAATCGAGGAGAGCGCGAGAAGAAAAAGAGAGGAAGGAGCCAGCAGGTTCTCTATTCCGGAGGCGACCGTTCATTGAAACGAATGGTCCTCTCTCTCTCTCTCTCACCCTCCTTTTTCGGGCTTTATCCGAGGCACCTTCTTGGCTACGCGCCGCCGCCGGCTTTTTTGTACCGCCGAATCCGCCAGGATTACTTATCCGGGCCGGCAACGACGAGGAGCACCTCTAAAGCATCGTTTGCATAAACGCGGAGTTACGATTTCGGGAGGCCAAGGAGGAGGATATAGACTCGCCGAGCGAGCGTATATATGTCGGCGGGGGTGGGGATGGTGCGACGGCGCTGTAATATTAATGACCAATATCTATACGGTTAGCAGGCGGCCGTTTCCTGCACCAACGCAGGAATGGGATGCAGTAGCTCGAGGAGGAGGAGGTGGAGGAGCTGTTTGTTGCGAGCGAGAGATAATGAACGTTGTGGAGCGTTGTTTATGGTAATGGGCAGCATAGAGAGAGAGAGAGAGGATATTGAGGAGAGCTGGGCAATTCCGCGTTTAAGATTTTTCAGGCTTTAGGTAGTTTGTCGGGTTAAGAGTGCATGTGGTGTAAAGGTTAAAAGGTACTTGCGATCGATATGCCATAAAGATTTGCGTAAGGAAAAAGTGCAAGTTCTGATTATGGTTCTGAAACTATTAAGGTCTTACTGAATTAGGTCTAAATTAGACTTGACTAATCCAGCTACTAACGAACTAGTCCCTTAATTCTGATTAGTAAAATTGCAAGCTAAAGGCAATAATAATTTTGAAAACTTACAATTATTTAATGACTTTGCTTCAAACTCAACTTCCTTTTCTGCGATTAAAAAGTTTTTTATATCCATGAAAATTTTAATTTTTCAGAACAAAAAAATGAATTAGAACTTCTTCACCACCAGTAAGCGGAGTTCGAATTCTTAACTCCTCTAGCGCAGAGCGTCTCGTTGCTCGCGTTTGGATTCCGCACTCGGCTGGTCTATTTCGACGATGTCGCGACAACGCATCCAAAACGACGTAAAAAAACGCCGGAGAGACTCCAGCGCGAGCAGCAGCTTTTACGCGAGCCGTTAAGGGCCAGCACGAGGGTACAAACTTAGGTTGCGCGCGTTCGTCTGTCGTTGCGTCGAGAGTCGTATGCTCCGCTTTGTAATTCTCAGCTCGAGGCGCGCGCATACAGCGCTTTTTAGTTCTCACTTCGTTAAAGTGCCGTTTTCGCATCGAAACGACAGTGCTTTATTTCGAGGAGGATCGCTCAGAGGGACAGAAATCAACGAAGAGGCGGTGGAACGGTTGACATTTAGAGGTGACGGGTGTGAGAGTAATATGCAAGATTGCTGGGTATTTGAAAGATTTCACGCTTTAGAGAATACTTGATGCAGTGTAATGTAAGGAATTTTCATTTGTTAAAAATGTTATCGATTTGTAATATAAGCAACAAATAAAATACCTTCGATAGAAATCGCTACTAATCCATTTTTATATATGCAATCGATTTCTATACATTTAAATTGTGTAAAAATCAGGACCACCTATTTAATTGAGAGATACACACTTATGTGTTTAATTTTAATCCCTTGGGTTTGTAAAGTTTTCTAAATTCTTTTATGTTGAATATTTAAAATGATGAATATTACGTCACGATCATAAATTTTTTTTGCAAATATCGTTATTGTTGCCGAACTAAAGAATAAAAAATACCCCGTGGTATTTCAAACACATCACTCACGAGTAAAAAATATTACGACTAGTCCAACTAAATTTATTGCCAAGATTTATGTTTGCGTTAACTCGTTTTTCTCAACCACCTCTTATTTCATCTATTTCGGCTCTACGCACACTCCGCCCAAAAATAGATAAATCCTCTACAGGGTGACAATAAAGTGTCGAAGTGCCGCTAAATTGAAAATCTAATTTCGCAACGGCCGCAAGGTTCATCGGCCCTTTCTCCCTTCCCACCCAACCGAGACAAACCTCAAACACCCACGTATCTTTCACGTTTACTCTCTCCCCCTAAAGTAAGAATCTAACCGATAAAATTGCTATCTTCGCAAGCAACGATCAAAATCGCGCATCCCCGAAAAAACAGCGTAGGCTCGCGCAGCTACACATCGATACGCAGTGCATTCCGTAGGGATAGCTGCCTCCCCCATTGGAGTTTGGGGTGACAGGCAAGCCTACCTGGCCACGTGCCAGAGGCCTACGTGTAGTATCGGTGCATGTATAGTCGATGAACGGCGGCTGCGCTCCACCTCGGCAAGGGGGAGGTATAGGGCTGCAGGACGAGCCCCCGAAAGAAAGAGAGAGAGCGAGAGTGCAACGGCATATACGGTCGCTGCGCATGGCCGCCCGCATTGCAGCAGAGAGAGAGAGAGAGAGAGAGAGAGAGAGAGAGAGAGAGAGAGAGAGAGAGAGAGAGAGAGAGAGAGCCACCATCCCTCTAATGATGGCTGTACGCAGGTACAAATCCACATCGCGCGCGCCAATGGTACTCTACCACCCGCTGCGCAATGCTAGCTTTCTCTCTCTCTCTCTCTCTCTCTCTCTCTCTCTCTCTCTCTCTCTCTCTCTCTCTCTCTCTCGGATCTGACCACTCTTTACATAGACCATTGACAGTGCTTTATCGCTCGCGGGCTCTGTAGTCTCCAAACTGCCTACTTTTTAATTGGGTTCAGCCGTCTATGTATAAATTGTCTTTCATCAATGATTAAGGTAGGTTTGTGAGTCTGTTTTACACATGTAGTGAAATGGAATAGCCACGATGACAATAAAATAAAATTTTACATATTTTTAGAAAATTTTTCTGATTTTAAAATGGATGACAACATGATGTTAAAGCAATATTACCCAAAAGTAAATTTAATTATAATTAGTTAGGCCCGAACATTAAAGTATCATTGGTTGTAGTTGTATCCCGGATGAACATTAAAGTATCATTGGTCTCAGTTGTAACCTTGACTGGCAAAGACAGTACTCAACTCTTTAAAATAGATTTTTAAATAACTCTCTATGACAAATTTTAATTAAGTTACAAAGATTAAAGTCAACCCATGTTTTTGGATCAAAGAATCATTCTGCAAAATTCATAGAAATCCGAGACCCAAAGGATGACTATTTTCATGTAAGTATGCAACTGCCACGATTACTTTAGTAATACCGAAACCTTATCAAGACCTATGCTTCTTCGTGGATATAAACCACAAAATTTAAATTAATATGATAATTACTTAATAAAACGAACTTAACTACATTCTTAATTATCCACGCTTCGTATTATGAAATATCGAGCTTAAACTCATTTCCCAACAAAGCGCGTCTGTCCCCATTTTTCTTCCATTTCCAACCAGACCGAACTCAAGCTCCGCCCAGCCGAAATTCGTCGGCGCGTCCAGCAAGAGAACTGCACTGCAGCCAAGCTCGATTTTCCGCTGACACTTTGCCTCCCCGTCCGCGCTGAGCCGAGCAGCCCTCGAGACAGAGCACGCGGCATTGTGTCCAGCGCTCGCTCCGCTGACCAGAGAGACCGATTCGCGCAGCGGCTCCTGTCCGTATATAAGCCAGTGCCCCGGCGTTGCTGCTACTGCCTCGGGGGGTGTGTAGCCGTCTCCCTCCGACCGAGAGCGCTTGTTTCGCGGTTAACCCACTTTCGGCCTATTTCGCCGCCCCGAAAACACGTAGCAACGCGGCGGGTGGCCGGAACGTTATGCGCCGCAAACTCCGAGCGCGCGACTCTTACGTGGCGAGCATCCCGGATACAGAGTCGCAGCGTAGAAGTTTAATCCTGCGATGACGACGAATTTACTGTCGGGGGTTATATATGTTTTTGATTTAGGGCCGCCGAGGCTCACGAAAATTGGACGTTGATTTAGCGCCGGCGCGTACGGGCGGGCGGGCCTCGCGCGCCGCGGTGGCAAACAGAATTCGAAGAGGAGAAGAATCGATTTCACGCTGCGGAGAAGCGCTTGGATACTTGTTTTGAATTGGGAATAGCCGGGGAGCGAGAAGAAAAAAGAGCGTGTTTGTCGAGAGCGCGAGCTTCGGGTGAGCTTACAATTGAATTAATTCTGCTATTGACTAGCGGCCTGGGATAAAAATGATTTTATTATTCCACGTGAAATCAGATTTTTTGCTGGCTTTTTACTTTTGCTTGGATTCCTGGATAGAAAAGTTTTAGAGTCTGTTTTTGAAGAGCGTTTGCTGCGATCGTTTTATCGAACTGTTATTTTCTCTATCGAAACGGGATTTATTAATACAAAAATAGAATTAAAATTTTATGCAAACTTTTCGTTTTTCTATTATTGAATACTTCATTTTCCAGTTTGAAACCTTTCTCAAGGCGCAACAGCAGCACAAAAAAATAGAACACAGCATTGGCTTATCAACTCCCGTGCGATAAATTAAGCGTGTCCGGGCGCGTTAACTTCGTAATCCGCGAAATTCGATTATCCCGCTCACTCGTTTATGCCGAGTCCCTCGTTCAAAATTCAGCTGCACCTCGCGCGGCTGCATTGTTATCCCAGTGCATTTGAAATGCTTGGAAACTTTTCGAAATTTACATGATTATTCGGCGCTGCCGCAAGAAAGCGAGGAACGACGAGCCAAAAGAAAGAGATGAAAAAATAAAAAAAAAACACACAACGAGCCAACCTCGCGCTCTCCCCCCGCGACGACGACTACGACGACGACGGCAACACAAAGGGAGGGAGAGAGAGAGAGAGAGAAAAAGCAGCAGCCACGACGGAAGCAACAGCGAATTTTTATTTCCCAGCCACTACTCGTCGCTCGCGCGTAGCAGCGAGTTTGTCATGCAAAACGTAGTTTTCTCGGCGGGGCGGCGTATCGCGACTCAGCGATCGCCGGCTTATGCATTCAGCTGGGTGGGAGAGAGCTTGATTTCTTTCCTCTCGCGCTCGCGCGGGAGAGAAAGAGAGAGGGGGGAGGAGGGAGAGCAAAGGCATCGGAAATCGAGGGAACGCAGCCGCGCGATGAGAGACGGCAGCGAGGTTAATCCGATTCGTAATGAGGAGAAAAGCCGCGCGCCGCGACTCGCAATCGACGGAAGGGAATATTCCGTATCGCCGGCTGAAAAAAGAGGAGAGAAAGGGGTAAGAGTGAAGAGGAGAGAAACGGGTATGAAGAGACGCGAGAGAGAGAGAGTGAGAGAGAGATAGGAAGATCCATTCTTGTTACTCCTGGGCGACATCTTTAATTCATCGAATGCGGATTGTGGGCTGAATCCTTGATGAGCTTTATTCCACATCCTCGCTCTCGAACTATTGGATCTCCGATGAGAGAGAAAGAGGGAGAGAGGTATTCTCATACGATATAATACCCCTTACTAAGCCACTACTGCAGAGCGCCGAGCCAGCCTCTTCTAACTTTTCAATATGAGTATCTCAGATTCTCTTCCTAAGTGCGTATATGTCTGGGTGAGACTCTTTCTTCCCTTCCTTCTTTCTTTCTTACTTTCCGCGGCTGCCTTTTTACTTGCCGAATAAGATTTTCCTTTACTTATAACCGTATCAATCCTCTACCTTATACTATATTTGACTTTTTCCAACTCTTTGATTCTTGAGAATTCCAACTTACGTTTTTGCTTATTTTTACTCGGAAGAAAAATACATTGAAATTAGAATCTTTTTTTGTTATTTTATTACAATCGGCATAATTATCTAATATTAGTTACATGTACTTTAAAATGAAGATTCAACATACTATTTCAACAAAAAACATTTATTTTAAAAATTATCTTAAAACTAATCAGCAACTACTAAACTTAAGTCTATCATTATTTTAAACAGATATAAAACAATCTAGCTAAACTCTCGCTTTGCAATTATTGCTGATAACTTTCTTTTATTTTGGCTTATGCCCCGACCTTGCTGCACCCCTCCTCCTTTAATCCTTTTTTTCCTCTCTATCTTCCTCGATGCGCACACACACCGTAGCTCTTATTCCTGCCGCGCTGCAATCTCGGTCAATCCTTTCTCGTTTTCTCGCGGGAAATCGAGTGGAAAACTAGTCAGTTAAGATCTCTAGTCGTTTCCACGTTCTATTCTCTCTCTCTCTCTCTCTCTCACACACACACTCTCACCCTCTCTCCTCTCTTTCTCTTTCGGACACTGTACACCGACTCATCGAGTTGGCCCGTTCTCTTCTAGCGCACTAGCTCGTTCTCGGTCTTGGAGGATTCTTTCAATTTGTCCGTAGCGTTCGCCCGCTGCGAAAAAGCGATAGATATATATAAATGTATCCTTCCGCGTCGGCGATTCGCGAATCGAATAAAAGTGTATTTCCTCTTTGGCTGGATTCGATTTGCAATTTGGATTTTCGCTCGGTGTCGATTGGTAAACAATGTTCGATTTAAATTAAGTATAAAGCCTTTTAGCGTCATAGGATAAAATGAAGCGGAAGATATTATTATTGAAGTTTTATAAATTATTTATAATACGGAAAGATTCTTTTATTTCCAGAGCTCAAACGTTCAGCTGATGCACGCTAAATATAGGATAAAGTGAAAACTCCAGTTTTTTGAGGCCGAAGAATGTGTAATTCATCAGCATAGGACTAATAGAGCAAATAGCAAATTTTTATTATTAAATTTTTTATTCTTCTACCACGTTTTTCTTTTTTTTTTTAAATGAGCTGTTATATTACTATAGATTTCCTAAAAGAAAAAGAAAAAATTTAAAAAGCTCTAGAAGAAGAATCAAGAATTTAATAACAGAAATTTGTAATTTTCTTTGTGAATCAAAACTCTTAACTGTTTTATAAATTATTAAATGCTTCCAGGAACATTCTTGATTAGCTCTATGGTGATAAATATTTGGTGCTGGTACCTTAGTAACATCAAGTTACTTAATAGTAGGCCGCAAAAAAAGATATATATGTGTGTGAAAAAATGAGAATACGTTCTTATCAAATACAGTTCGACAATGTAATGAAAAAATGGACTAGATTCAAATAAAGTAAATATATTCAAATTTTAAAAAAATGATCTTGAAATAGCCGATTAGAAGCATGAAAAATAAAACGTGAGCATGGAAATGCAGAATGTTATTCCTGACCTCACTATTGAATTCGACGTACTGGAAAACGTATTCGCGATGAAGCAATTTTTGCCGCAAAAGAGAAAAAGTAACGCACTCGCGAGACTTAAAAAAGCGTAAAATACAGATAGAAAGTCAGGTTGATTTGCTTATCAAAGAGCTCGAGTTTTCAATTACAATAAATTTGAATCGCTATCCGTAGAACCGTAATCCCTGTATCCAACCAGACACTGTACTCTCGCGCGTCGGAGCGAACAAAAAGGAATTCGATAAATCTCTCGTGACTAAAGATCGACGTGGTCAGCCGTAACAGAGTTATGCTAATTTATTGCGGACTCATCTGACGTCACGCGCGCGCTCGGGAATTCAATTCCCGCTGCACTACTGCAAAAATAGTTGAAAATCTTTTCTAGAACTCTATCGTTATTTTTCATACAGCTGCATGGCGATCCGAAAAAAGGTAGTTGCGAGACAAAATAAAGTTGAGAGTAAAAAGTGCAAGCTAGAAAGTGAAAAGGGAGAACGAGGCGGGAAAAGGTAGAAATAATGCAGGTAGGCGTAGCAGCAGCGACGATATAACAAAGATGAGTCCTGCAATCGCAAAGACTATTCGGACGGAGCCTTGGCTCAATAATTTACTGCCCTTAGTACTCGAAAAATTGAATTTAATAATTCAATCCAATAGGAAAGCTTGACGCCGAGGCGGCTCGGTCTGGCCACGCGCGCGTAGTGGAATAGCTGCACGCGGTGTGCGCTGCAAACCAAATCAAAAATGCAATATCCAGCTGGATTTCTTAATCCGATTTCACCGTGTATTACATCGTTTTCTTTTTGCGAACACATGTAAGATCAAACCTCGTTTTCAAAGTCTCTTTATTGAAACTGTACGTTGTTATAAATGGGAATAATTATTAAATTATTTATTCATTTATTCCAGAGTTACATATGTAACAGTTACAGTATTATTATTTGTACATTTTTAATGACATTTTATTAAATTTTAATGAAATTATAGATACACTTAGTAACTAAGAATTAAATATTAATATTTTTAAGCACGCTAAACTAAAAGGAACATATGAAGTTAAATTCAACATTATTTCTATAATCTTTGATTTTTTAAATAAAATAATTCCGAGAATTAATTATTTTTCTGAATTTAAATTATATATCTTCTTAAATGCGATTAAATTTTTGAATAATTGAAATAGTTTAGCATAACAAAAGGTATTGATAAATGAAGTTGAATTAAAAATATTTGATTCTGAAATATCCATCAGAAATATCTTTTACTAACAATATCAGAATAATAATTGAATAATAATATTGATGAATTTGCATAAAGCCGCAAATCTATATTTTTACAGTATATAAATAATAATATACAGAAAAAAGTGTATTCAAATTCTAAATGTAATCATATACAAGCATTTTATTTTTTAAATTATAAATCAATTAAAAATTCAATATCATTCATGTTTATATTGTGTATACAAAAATTATTGTTTTAGGAGAACAAACTTACTTCAATTTTATAATCAATTTATCACCCTAAAAGAAAATGAATTAATTCAAGGACCATATTTATTTTATTTACAGTTACCCCAATAACCGCTTCACTCGATTCTCCGCAAGAGAAAAATAACGATTCGCTCTTTCAAAATTCCAAACTCTCGGCAAAATTGCATCGACCTCTTTCAACTCGTCCATTCCTCCTTCTCATAACAGAATCTCAGCATATAACAGAGCCAGTCAATCGGCTGTACAACGCGGAGGCTTACGTGCGCGCTCAAACTGGGTATACACGTTCGGCGACGGGGGAAACGATAACGGTTTCAGGGGCGAGGCTTTTGGTTATACAAAAGAGCGAGCGTGCGCCCGAGCGATCGTGACATTCTCGGAGAGATTCCCGATCGCGGAGAGAGAGGGCGGGGGGAGGGAGAGAGAGAAAGAGAGCGAAGAGACAACCCAAATACATGATGCAACAGATGCCGATTGTATCGCCGCTCGTAGCACTTCGCGTTCACGGCGCTGATACTCTCCCTCTGTAGCCTGTGGATTTTTCGTCCTCTGTATGAACGCGTGTATGGATGTCGGTACGCGCGCGTTTGTTTCGGATTTACGCCTGAACGTTCGCTTATACGCTTAAATTTATGGACACGTGCGTCCTCCGGAGTATGATAATGCAGGGTTGCGTACGCGCTGTTATATATTAAATTGCCGAGTCGAAAATAAATTTATCGAAATTTATTATTTTAGAGAAATGTGGAGAGAGTATTTAAAAGCTATTTACCGCATAGTAATCTTAGTTTTATTATTTTTCAATTATGCAATATTATGATAATTTTTCACAACCTCTTACCATTAGTTCAGAAACTATTATTTTAGAAATGGCTTCTATTCACGTCGCAGAAGAAAAGAACTCTTGCGCACAAAAGAAGCACTTTCAAATACAACTCACAGAAGATTACCCATCGAATCCACTCAGATTCAGCACAGTTAACCTCCGTTAACCCCGGCAAGCAGCGGGTGTCCGGCTTTTAGCCATACTCGATTTCAATATATGTGCATCGCGATGACGTCAAGATGTGCCGAGTTTAATTCAAGCGCGCATCGATTGCACACAGTAAAGAGGCGGGACGCGCAACTTTACGCGCCGAGAGAGAGAAAGAGAGAGAGAGCTCGATATCGGCCGTGTGACTGGTTTGTAAAAATATGACACGCCCACGCGCGCGGGTTGAATCTCATTAACACCGAGCTGAGATCCAAGAGATTCACCGCGCGGATAGTAACAGCCGGTTAATTGAAACGGCCCGGTGCTGCGATGCTGAAATGGTACGGGAGGTGTCGACTGTAATCGAGCTGGATGTGGCTTTGGTAACAGGGACCCGGATTTTTGTGGTTTATGTCAATGTATTTTTAGGATGTACTTTTTAGTTGACAGTAAAGATTAAATATATATTATAACAGTAGATAAAAATACGAATCAAATTGAAAGATAAAGGCGATATGTTTACCGAAATAAGCGTTAAAATTTTTATTCAAGAATTAATAATTTTAATTTTATATGATATTCTACTTGCGAATAAAAAGATAATAATTTAATTAATTAATGAAATTTTGTTATTTATCTTTTTATATTTTTATTTATAGTCGAATAATTTTCAGGTATTAATTGATACGGAAGAATTAAAGTTTAATATCAAAACAAAAGCTCTTAAAAGAGTATAATATTTTTATAAATTCCAGTTTATTAAAACTGATATACACATTGCTTTCCACAAATACCATAAAATTAAAAGATAGACGCGATGATCAAGAATTTATTTATTTTAAATAATTGTTTTTTTTTACAGTCGTATTTATTTTTATAAATTAATACATAGTAAAAACAATACTACCCCCTTACTCAGTAAAACCGAAAAAAAATCCTTATTAATCAAGTTCCCACTCGAGAGAGAAAAATACCGTCTCGGGCTCGCAGACAAACAGCTCTAAAAACTCCATTCGCTTCCAAATAAAGTTGGCACTGAAAACTAAGCTATGCCGACTCCCCGCGCGCTCGCAATCCAATCGAGAGAAATTAGCCAAAGTAAAGGCTGCCTATGCTCCTAAGACCCTCTCGCCCAGAAGTGAGTCAACAAATCGAATCCCTCTCTCGCCCGGCCGATTAAAGAACGAGCTCTAGGAGCTCGGCTGCTCGCGCGTCTCGGATGCCATTAACTGTCAATGCCAGAAAGTATCGGCGGCATCCAAACATAGATCACAGTATAATTAGAGGAGGAGCGGCCTGCCGTGCCAAAGCTGGCTCTCTCTCTCTCTCTCTCTCGCGCAAGAGAGCGCAAGATTCGAGGTCTGCTCTAACTATACCGGCGTGACAATCGAATTGCGCAGACAATGCCGCGACTGCCGCCGCCGTAGATGCGTACAAGAGCCTCTCTGCGAAGAAGAGCGGCTTCGTATAAGGCGAACACCCGCCACGAGGTCGAAGACCCGTCACGAATTCCTATTTACTTTGCTTTTAGCTTGTTATCGGACTCGCCTGCAACTGCCTTGTCGTATATATATATGTATTGGAAACGCTCTTGTTTGTGCTCGGGCTGGAAGCTCTATCTGTCGATCGAGATGCGAGCGAACACCTCCGGCGAACGACGGCTGTTACTACTAGCTGCAACTCGGCCTACTACCGGTTTCCGAACCATTTTCCAATTCAACCTTTCGAGCGCTTATAGGTACAGCGCTGCTGCTATGCGTAGCTGTTAGAGCTAGCAGCTGTACGCGCGGAATTCAACCTGGCTTCGATTTGCCGATGACGTGTTTCAAGGAAAATCGACGGATGATGCCAGTTTTTATTCTTAGTGTTCTTGAAAGCTGGAATTCTTCAAAAGATGAAGCGAATAGTAAGATTTGTTTGCAACTCAATTGGAAATAAATAAGGTATTTATGTTATTCACTAAAAAAATGCATAAAACTCGGCCTAAACATGAACTTAAATCTAAGCGTAAGTAGTTCCAGTCATGTTTAGTAAGACACATCTAGTATCTATTTTAATATGTTCTAAACAATATATGTTTTTATATCTTCATAATTTTCTATTTCAATATAATTCATTCTATTTTTACAGCTCCTAATTACACGCACCCCATCATTTTTCAACCGCCTAATTCAAGAAAGCTGAAAAAGAAACCGTTGCCACACATCCTCCGAATGAATCTAAAATAATTGCAGCGATCCAAGAGCAGCTGCGCAGCCTTCGCGCGTAACCCTTTCGGACAAACTGCGAATCTTCCAAGTTGGCAGTGCCGCAGCGCGATCGCGCGCCGACTATATATAGCTTCGCGAGCGCAGGCGCGGGGATCCGCTGATTAAGAATCGTGATTAGCCATTTATTTCGGTAGTGTTTGGGCCGGATTCCGCGGTGCTAAACTTGGCGTGAGCGCGCCAAGTTGCAGTGCAGCGGGCGAGCTAGCTGCAACCTGGTCCATTAGCCCCAATAAGAGCCGCGCGCGGAAAGGTTACGCAGCGCGGCAAAATATTCGTTGCGGCATCGTCGCGCCGACTCGCCCGTCTTTCTTTCTTACACTCTCATATTTCGCGATATCCGTGACCCTCTTTATTAATTGTATCTTAAAGGTCGAGAGTTTTGAGGAGGCTGAGAGTTAATTAGGCGATGTTAAGCGATGGGTGGGTTGCACAATGAACCATGTTGATTTCTAATTGTGGCTTATGATGTTGGTTAAGAAAAGGGATGTTAAATTGAAAACTAAGCAACTATTTAAATTTTTTAGAGTGTTGATAATCGCTATTTTGCACAGTACACTTAATAATTGTTTAATATTTTTCATTGTATGACAAAAAAATTAAAATAATGATGATAACAAAATTTTCGGATTTTGTTTATTAGTGTAAAAAATAATTCTTTCCTAGAGATTTTTATTTAAGATTATCATAAAAGTACAATTGCAGTTACGGAATAAATTTTAAGCATACAAAAATTTTGATGACGTGAAATTTTTAGGTTTTGTTCATTATGTGAAAAAATAATTCTTTCAAGAAGATTTTTAGTTAAGATATTTGGAAAAGTTAGTGCAATTGCAGTAACGAAATAAATTTTGCACATACAAAAATTTCAGCTGAATTTATCACTTCTAGTTGAAATCAACAGCGCTCGTCTAGCCAACAGTGGGCCAAATTCTAACCGACTTTTAATTTCTCTCCACTGATCCCCTGGCGCTGCGGCAGCAATTCTTTCGCGCTTTTTCGTCCGGTCTTTTATTATGCGCGCGAGCGCGCGGGCGAGAAAAATAAAGGGAAAAATAACGAGGAGGAACAAATCAGCGTCGCATACGGGAAATAATAAATGCTTCAGAAAAGGGGGCTTTGTGCCAGATAAGCTTTTTTAAATTACGAAACTGAAGCTATCATCGCGCTCTTTCTTTCATATATATAGGAAATTTTTTTCGCCTTTGTCTCGCTCTTTCTTCTTCTCAAAGCGCCGTTATCACTTTGATTAATGGTATCGTTAGCGGAGGAAGTTCCCATCATATACATAAAACGTCTCTTATTTATTACAATAAGAGAAATTTACGCGGCAATGGCAGTGCGTTGAGCGCGCACCGCCGCCGAGGAAAACTCAGAGAGAAAGCGAGAACAAAAGAGAAACAAAAAGCTCGAAAAAAATCCTGAGGATGACAAATATTTCTTACGTTACTCATTCCACGCTCGACCGTTCTGAGGGCGTAAAACCAAGATAAACATTTACGAGGCGAATTTCTTTTACTTTTTCTTAGGTGACGATTCTAACGAGGAAAATTATGCGCGACTGAAAGGGAGAACTTTAAAGTAAGTCAAACTACTTTGTCACTTCGCTTCGACACATAATTGCGAAGTAGAAGCTGAAGACTATAAATACTTTACTTTTGACCTAAATTATGCGTGTCAGCTCTCAAGTTTTTAGAGTTAAAGTAATTTATTATACTACTTCTCTCTTCAAAAATTCGTGACTGGTATTTATTTTTTTTTTACTCTTGTTTATTAGTTAATAAATTAGACAATCAAATAGCAGTTTATAGATATCAATAAACATTAAAGGCTGGAAATTAAAATTTCAATAGGAAATAATTTATATATCTACTGTACAGATAATAATCATTTATATCTCTTTTGTTTAAACAAAAAATTTAAAAAAATCTTCAAAAATCATATCATGATAATCATAATCATGTAAATATAATCTAAAAAAATTCAAACAATCTTCTACAAAAACTTTCTTCTAATAAAAATAATGTTTTTATCTACTAAAATTAAGTTTAAAAAGTATGAACCTCATTAAAATATTTTTAAATGTTTCGTTATTAATACGACTTGCCGTAAATCTTTGTTGCACGAATGTAGCGCATGATTTCCATCCTATTTGTATAACCTTCCGTTTAAAGTACATAGTCGCGCTCTCGCGCGATAAAAAGCGGCGATAAGGAAAGTAATTTGCTCGAAAGCAGCTCAAAAAAAGAGCAAAATCAGGCACGAAGAGGGCGCAGCCTGCTACAACAGTGGGCCACTTCTCTCAAGCGTTAGACATAAAATTAAAAGACGAGCCGAGACAAGACAATAAATTTCTCTTTCCACCAAAATTACCCTACGAACCTGCATCGATCCACATTCCAATTAAGAGAAAAAAAATGCAAAACCACAGAATTACCTAAACGAGCATCGCATGGACTCCTGGCATTTTCCACCGAATTGCGAAAGCCCGAGACGCGTTAATCTAATTTGTGGGGGCTGCACATGGCGCGATTCGCGCAAAACGGCTCATTTATATTTGCGCACGATGTCGCCGAACGTTACCACTGGATAGACGAGCGCAGTGAGCACATACGCGTGTCCGCATCGTTGGTTGTGAATACACACAGTTTCGCGTTGATACTTTGTACGTACAGGGTAGGACGCGGGTCCAACGTCTTTATTAATAGTTGCTGCTCATTCGAGTGAGAAGCGCGTTGAAGGAAGTGACGCATAAATTATTTGCTCGAATAATGAATGAAATAATTCAAGCCGGAGGGAAATTTTGGATAGAATTCGGGAATAGTGCTAAAGCCGTAGATCATGGTTTATTGAGTTATGCTCGCTGGACTCCCGATAAATAATGCGAGTCATCTATCGTTATTAATCACTTAAACTCAAAATATAACGTTCCGTCAGCGCATAATATCCCCTATTACGTGATCCACATTTGTTAAGAGTTTATTTTAAACAGCCATATTAGTGTCACTCGTTAAATCATTAAAACAGCTTCCCAAAAATGTAACCAATTGCATCACGCAACACGCGCATTATTCATGCCGCAATCAAAATCCAAAACTACAAATTTATCAGAGCCACACTAAAAATCACCCTTGACGTTACAACCGCGCGGAATCATAAACTCTTCATTCACCTTGACACTTGGCGAGATCTTCGCGAGATTTAAATTCATTTTTCCCGGAGCCCGGAATCTCATAGACGCTTCAGGAATCCTCCGAGGGGGTTGACAGAGTCGGATTGCGTATACATAGAGGCAGTCAGAGACGTTATACAGTCCAAGAGGCGCGCGCGCGCGGTAAGTTACAAATGCATCTCATACATCATTCCACGCCGCGCGCTCCCTTTTTCTTCTTCGGAGTGCGCCGGCGACGGTGGCATTCTCTCTCTCTTGCTCGCTCTGATGGAACGTTTAAAGCGACGACAACGACTATCCGCGCCGACGGCGCAGGGGGGCTGACATAAAGACGTATGCTCGGTATGGTGCTAAAGGTCGCGTGGGGATAGCTTCTTTGAGATCGGGTATCATGCATAGGTGATTTTTTTTGCTCGCCGGGTAGGCTGCGGTTTGTTTGTTGGGTTAAAGACTGATTGCGAGGATTTGAGATAAAGTATGTGATTTATATTTTGTTGTCGAGGAATGATTATGATATTATTGACTTGTGTAAGGTAAACGAAAGTTGAGATATTGACATACCTAGTAATAGTAAGTGTAAGAAGTGGTGATCGATGGTTTATAAGATTAGGCTTTTAAAATAGTAATCGATTTAGATAGATTAACATTTCCATTTGATGTATATTATATTATTATTTAAATATAAACATAAAATAATTTACTTAAAATCTCCCTCAATTTTTGTCCAACAATATTTTATAAAGTCCCACATAGCCTTTGACCGCATTTATATATATTAATGTACCGCTAACAATAGTTTTTACCGCAATATTACCTAATGGAATTGGATAAGCTTTCGCCAATAAACTAAATAAAGACGTAGACCAGAAATACCAATTCGATCAATGACGTTGCCAAGAGATCCAATCGACCGCCGAACTCGCGCGGAGCGCACCGTATAAACAGTACGTAGTTTCAAAGAAACTCCCGCATTACCGACTGAAATTGCGCGAACCCTTCGCTTCCTCCGCAGTATAAGTTCCCTATAAAACTCTCTTAGCTTTTACATAAATGCAGCAGCTAGCTCCCTCCGAACTCTCTCCATAAGAAAAAAACCGCCAAAAAAGGTCTGTATAACCGGGCCGAAAAAATGAAGGAGAAAAAATCAGCGAGGAAAAATCGTGAGTAACGGCTTTGGAGCACGCGAGGGCCTAAGCTATTTTCAGCCGGCGGCACATCGAGCCCTCATCGGTTTATCGCGCGGGCGGGCTGCTTCACAGCGCCGGCTTGTCTATACATCCCCGCGACGAGAGCGAGAGCCCTTTCAGAAATCTCGGCGCTCGCAAAGGACCAGAGAGCGACCTACTTCTGCCGCAGGCATTTGGCATGTAAACTCGGAGATTATGTTAACATTGCGAAAGCAAATCTAAGTTGGCGAGCGGCGCGCGAATGAAGAACGCCGGAATAACCGGCGCGCGCGCGACCGAACGAAGAGCCGAGGAAGAAGAAGAAGAAAGAGGGGCCACCCCGGCGTGTGTCATTCTCCTCGGCTTCTTCGCGAGAGCCGAGAATGCACGCGACGTCGACGTCGCATAAATTGGAAGTGCGCGCGCGCGCGAGCGGTTCCCCCGTGTTATTCACTGCCACGGGCGAACGCAAGAAACGCTAAATTCGTCGAATAACTTTCGTCGAGGGCTCTTCCACTCGCCTTCTCTCTCTCTCTCGCTCTCTTTTACATCCGCGCCGCTCTACGAGAAAGAGAGCTCTTGTTCCCGCGAGATGCTAGTGCTGCAAAAGTCGAATGAGAAGCCTGTAGTATGTAGAGAGTCAAAGACGATTTCTGTCGCGCGAGAGTCGCTGGCGTATTTAAAGATTTTAAGCGGCTCGTTTTGTCCCGGCATAAAAGCTCTCGTGTGGCGCAGCGAAAACTTGCCGAGCGGTACATTGTCTCGGCGGATAAATTTTCTGACGTAATTGGCTTTTCTTCCTTCTAGTCCGACCTTGTTATTCTTCTTTCGGTATTACGGAGTTGAAGCACATGGCCTACGGGCCGGAAAAAAGGCGAATTCCTGCTCGAGAGTTCGCGGAAATTACGGTACTATGCCGACGCTGGAAGAAAGTTTTTAATTTGGATGTCGACTGATTAGATTTTTGATTTTTTAAGGTTTAGAATAGGTTATTTCATAATAAGTACATAAACTTGATTCTTTATGTAAAGTTTAGCGACATTATTTTTTGTTATGTGTTTGCGTAATATGTTTGCATAGGGCGATAATTGCCTAACCTAAGTGAGTCCAGAATCAATCTTGCAATGCATCAAACAATCTTTTTTGAGGCAGAAAGTATAAATTGGATTTAACAAATTTACAAAATGAAAAAATTGCCATTTTACGCCGATTAAAAAAAGAATAAATAGGTACTAATTAAATATAAAGTAAATCAATAGAATTAGAAAATCAATGCAACTATTATAACCTCACTTCGCTAGAGATAAGATCTAAACAAAGTCAAAATCAGTATCTCGCACTCGTAACAAAAACTAGTATTGTTTTCTTTGCTTCACTTACAAAGTGCGTGAAATCAAATTTTACACACGCAAAACATTTTTAAGTGATTCTAAATGTCCGACATAAATGTACCCGCTTCAAAACTTACTAACACACTTTCTTTAGTAGACTCCAATAACCCAAAGTGTGTGTTAAGGTTATTAGGATGAAGCGCGATATGGTATCTATTTAGAAACATAATCTATTTAAAGTTTAAAATCAAACAACTTTATTACGTCCTTCTGTATTGTATTAAAAAAAAAAAAAACATTTTTCTTTATCAAAATTATGAGTTTGTTAATGTTTTTTTTTCACGCATTATAACACATAGTGTTACTGAAAAATAACAAGTACACAAATATAAGTTTATAACAATATTTTAAAACTATTGTTTTCAGATGCTTCAAATACTCGCGCCCAGATTAATTAATTCGAACGGTTCTCAAAAACTGAATCGAGTCTGAGTAGCTGTTCAATCCTTGATACTATCTAACCCACAAAAACGACTAAACCAACGGCGACCGACGGACCCACGTTCTCTAAAAAAAGGCGAAAACCTCCGCAAAGCTTCCAACAAATCCTCGAACCTTTTTTCACCTCTAGCTTAACCCCTTGATAGATTAAAGATACATGTATACGCCCTCACCGCAAGTTCGAAAGCCGCGGTTTTCGAATAATGCAACAATCGTGTTCCACACTCCCCCCACGCGTCCGCGCGTTCGGCAAATGCCAAAATAGCCCTCAAATCACACCGAAGCCGCGTATTCACGTACGTGTCTTCAAAGTAGCTTTGACCCCATCCTTATCCTCCTCTAGTCGAGAATATAGTGTTTCCGAGCAGGCCGCATCAAACGTGGCTTACTCCATCTAGTCGTTCCGAACTACACATATACAGAGAGGAGGGGGTGTCTAGCCCCTATGCCGAAAGCGCTTGAGCCCGAGCAGTAGTCGTCGCCTTTCATTCGGTCCGGTTTAGATTCTACGACTGCAGTGCGCATATCCGATTCACACCGCCGCCGTCCCTTTTTGAATCGCACGCGGCGAGCTTTACGTCGTATCTTGACTTGTAAATTCGAGACGCTAGATACGTCGTTAGCTTTCTATCTGTGATGGGATTCACTGATAATGCAATACGCTTTAATTAATCGAGTGTTGGGCGAGTTTCGCTGGAGATATGCATGATGAGCAGTGCCACTAGTTGTTGAAAGATGCAATCAACGAAGATGATAGATAAATCACTTAGTTTCTTTGACATTTCAGTTGACAAATTAAGATATACATTTACCAGGATTGAAATCGAAATACGTATTTAGAATTTAAAAAGTTGTGTTTATTATTAAAATAAATGTAGAGCATTACTAGAGTCTCGATGGGACCTATCAAAATTAATAGCCTTAACTAATTAAATATCTACTTAATTTTAGAATAACTTTTAGTAAAATGACTATGATTTTTAAAACAGTATTTTTAAAAATAAATTTCGAATTTCAATTCAGTTTTTCTATTTCATATACTTACTGCGAAATTTAGAACTCTTGATTAGAAAATTGAATCGACTTACATAATTGTTCGATAAGAAAACTGTTAGGATACTGGAACTCACCTGAAACAAAAATAATTACGTATAAATTTTCTACAGAATAAAAGTCAGTAAAAATCATATTATATTAGAATTAATAATGCTGATTTATTAAAATAAAAGATTGTATTTTATGAAAACAAATTATAAAATATTTTTAAAAAATCTTAGTAAAATCTAATGTTACTATCACAGGTGCGGTCTAATTACAAAGCATCTATACCACCAAAATCTCCATCTGTTTACGTAAACAATGACAATTTTATATTCGCGCGATCAAAGTAACATTAAGCAGAAAAGCTGGAATACGTAACAGAAAGACGACTTTTTCCGTAAACTCGGCCTGGGTCACTAAATCAAGAATAAGCGTTGGAAATGTAACTCTACATATCCACCGGCGGCACGATGCTCTAAAACGAGAGCGACAAAGGGGAAAAAGAGAACGTGCCCACGATAATTTTTACCCAGTCGCGAAACCTCCGACGTACAAAAAGACGTGGCAGCTGCAAAAGAGCGCACACGCACAAAAAAAGAAGCGCGACGGTTATACAGAAAAAGAGGTGGATGTAGGCGGAAAGGAAGGGGAGCGAAAAAAAGATGGGGCAGACCGAAGTTTAAAAAGAGAGGAGCACGAGATTTTCCGGGTCTCCCACCCCCGAAAAAAAGGAGTAGCTGAAAAACCAGTTGAAAGAATGAGTTTTCCCAGCGACGCAATTCCGCGAGCTGAGCGCGAGCGCGCCGCTACTTTGCGATTCGCTCTTTTTCCGCCCATCCCGCGAAACCCAGCCATAACTAATACCGTCGCCGATCCAGCGTGCAGAGGTATATACGCGCTGGCTGTCGTTTGGCCCTCGCTAGAAAAGTTTTTAGAAACTTTTGCAGGCTACGAGCGGCCTGAGATATATACGTGAATGTGCAGTCCTGGCATTCCCCGCAAGCAACGACAAAAACATGAGCTCGCGCGCGACGAAGGGTTTCCTACGTACTCCTTCCTCTTCTCGGGCGGAAATATAACTTTCACTGATTCGCCTGGGCTCGGCTGATTCGCTTTGTAACAGTTTTGTTTTATGGGTGAGAGTTGCATTAATTCTTGAATGATAATGAAGAAAATCGTGGATAAATCTTTTAGTAAAAATTTCAAAATTAGACTACTATTTTTGTTTTTAATTTCGTAATCATTCAGAATATCCAGTTAGTTTTAAAAATAACAAGTAAGGAAAATGATCAAAAAGCAAATTTATAAAACTAATTTTGTAAAAGTATTACATGTTCAAAAATTAAAATTTTATTACATAAATCCACTGTAGCAAAGGACCTCCAATTAATGTTCCTTTTTTCTAACTTTTTTTATATTTTTATTTATTTTTGATACCCATACATTAAAACATTTTTCCTACCTTTAACCCCCTTTTTAAACCCACAATATTTCGCACCCATCCAGGTTTATCGAAAGCAGGTGTAATGGTAAAAATTTGTAGCTGAATGCAATTGAATAAATACTAATTTAAAAAATCTGTTCTAATATGGCCAATGGTATTAGTGAAATATTTTTATGTATCATATAATCGCTATTTTTTATGCTAAAACACCAAAACGGAATGATGTTACGATTTTCTCCTATCTTGTCAAAATGTGAAATGACAGCTAATCAGCCCGAAAAGTTATAACGTAGCTTTACTTTGAGTTACATGTGGTCACCTATCTAAGTATTAGCCGCAAAGAACGCAACTTCGCAGACTGACCGAGCTACTGTTCCGGCATTTAGCCAAAATGTCGGTTAACAAGGTATAAAAGTTCAATTAAAATTTAAATTTCTCGTCCAGTATTCTTATTAAGCAAGTAGGCAATTACCATAAATTAAAAAAATATATACTTAAAAATAACTAAGCAAAAAATGTAGGTAATAATTAGCAAAAATTCGGTGAGAATATTTAAAATTTGTACAAGGTTGAATGTTTAGTATTTTGTATGAATTTCCTTTCAAAAAATTTTAATTAACTTTCACACCATTCAAAAAAATTTACTATTTTTAAATTTTAATCTATTGTTTTAAAAACATAAATAAAAAATAGAGGATGTTTTATTTTATTCTATAGTTTGAAAAAGTAAACAACGAATACGTTTTTATTCATTCAATTTGACAGCTCCTAGTTTAGAACGCGCTTTGCACTCCACAGTATAGCGCTTCTCTGCTCACGCAAACGAAAGCGAGTGAAATTGTCACGAAAAAAATAGTTTCCCAAAGACTTTGTTTTTTCGAAATCGCGGACGCTCTCCTTCAGTGTTTGTTAGTATGTTGACACTTCGGATATAGAGCGTTCGGCGATGGAAAAAAGTACAATAGCCGAAAAGCTGACCGAACGAGTTGACAAACCGATGGTATCGAGTGAAAACAGGATCAAATTCCAGAGACTCTCGGTAAAAATTCAACTTTTATTGTTTGTTTTTGAGACAAAAAATGAAGTAGGAATTGAAAATTTGCAGGAAAGATCGGAATGAATAAAAAAGAAAACAAAATTGAATTATAACTTTATCAATGTAATAAAATTTATTAATGAACAAATCAAAAATATGAATATGATGATGTTTACAATTAGATTTTTTAACGGGACATGATATAAGTTTGTACATTATGTTAAAGTCCAATTATTCAGTGTTAAATATATATATATATATATATAAAAAATTCAATAAAAAATTAATTCAATATATTTTTCTGAAAATTATTTATAAAAATTATTAAAATCAGTACAATACGTTTAATAAATACCAAAGAAACACTAAAATACAAGCTTATTTATTTATCGCTTTTATCGAATTACACTTTCAGCATAAGAAATCAAAATAAAAAACCAAATAAAGCGTAGATTTAGTAAATGTCACGTAAATACCCTAAAATACTGGCGTAAATTCAGGTAGCAACATTTAATCACCCATCTGGAAATTCCTGCGCGTGTACCCTCAAAACTATTCTCCTCACGTTGTACTGCGCTCGACGAAATATTTACCGCAGGCAACTTAACTCTACACCGCGGTTATTTTGGGACTTTTATAATTTGCGCGCCAGCATTGTTAGTTACTCACTCGCGGTTTAGGTCGAATCCTCAACCTGCTTAGTCTGTTTCCACTATGTATTTTGGAAAGGCTTCCCTTTTAGCGTGTGAGAAGCTATCTAATCCGTAATATATATTTTTGGTGATTTCAAAGTTCATGCTATTTTTCTTTTATTTAGGTGTGTATTACGTTGAATAATCGTTTGAAGTTTTATAACTATATGATAATATTCATCTATAATGATTATAATAGCACTTTCATCATTCTTTCTTAAGATGCGATCAATACGATAATTTTCATCCTAATTGACTGCGAGTTTCATTCTTAAATTCTCTAAGAATACATTTCATTTTCTTGAGTTTACTTGAATTAATTTTTTCTCAAATCAGAACACTCTTAGTAAATTTAACATTATTCTCATTTAAAAATTGTACGATTAAAAATGCACTTAAACCTGATTTAAAAATATTTTTATTTATGATTTAAATGTTGACTACGATTAAAATCAGCTGATATTAATATAACCCTTTTTAGAGCCATATTTACAACATGCAATTATTGTGCTCGTCTTATTTTAAATATTACTGTATAAATTAGCTATCATAATTGTCATTAGTATCTTGTTGTACATTAGTATATATAAAATTACAACATAGATTCTCATTATACTATCTTAAAAAATTAGCAAATTTTTAATCAGATGAAATCGCTCAACAGATTAAGGTTTCAATCAGCCAGTCACAAATCTCCGCAAAACCTTAGAGTCGCATTCCAGTTTTTCTCCGTTCACGTTCGCAACCCCTCCAATACTAGCGCTAATAAAGACTTCCCTCCCTTTCTCCTTCTCAACGAATCGTAAAGACCGCACGTCGACTTTAGCGTCCCTCGGGGGCCTACAGCGGTTCCTAATTAAATGACTAAGCGAGAGAGAGAGGAAGAAAGAACAGGTATATACATTACACACGGACACCGCAACGACCAATCGTCGCCCCTCTATACGCGTTACACGTACGTATATACACTTTCTCGCCTCTTGAGCGAGCGGCCCCTTGGCTCCCCTTTTTGCTCTCGCGCTAGGAGACAGAGTGAGCACTACCCAAGGGTTCAGAGAGAAAGAGAGAGATCCGATGAATGTCTGAATTTGCCGTGTGAGTAAAAGAGAGGGAGTAAGAGAAAGAGAGTCGATACTTTCGTACGCAAGCTTTTCATCCCCACCTCACTGAATTCAAGAACCGAAAAAGAGAGAGAAAGCTATGAGATTAAAGTGTTGAATGTCTCCATTTATTACGATGAATAACTTACTGCTTTATATGTCATTATGTTAGGGATATAGCTCCTGCATTTACTCGTATTTAAATAAACTTATGTTTTAACATTCTATATTTTATCTTAAGTAGATAAAAATAACATTATGATAAAAATTTATTCTTAATTTCAATAAATAATTTTAAAAAAATAGTAGATTGTTTTATAGACTGAAAAATGTCTTATTAATGCTAATTGTCTTAATCAATTATAATTATTTAAAATATATTTAACTGGATTAAATTTAAAACTACCGTAAATATTGTCATCTGTGTTTTTTAAAGCGATTATATTTTGAATATCAATAAAAGTGAAATAATTTACATTTAAAATACCTTAAATTTATTTCATACATAATTTTATAACGCCAAAAGAACTCTAACACCGCTGATTACTCATACGCAATATCAAATTTAGCTCATTTTATGCCAATCAGTATAAATCACAAAATTACGTACAATTACCTGCAATCTGATTTACTATCGACTACGCAAAAGTGTATGGAACAAACATACGCATCATCCCCGAAAATGAAAAAATAGACGACAATACACGCAGCTAGCAACGGCGTCGATAATCACCGACATTACCCTGATTTATATCCCGGAACGAGCTCTCTTTAAAAACCTCAAAAACAGTTCTTTCAAAATCTCGCTGCCCCGCGCACGTGGCGCCTCGAGGACATTTATCATACATACACCGCACGTGCGTTCTGCCGCTTACACACGGATACTACGTACAAACACACTAGAGAAGCATGATAATTTGTCCCGCGGAACTGCGCGCGCTCGCTTATATAATGTCAATATTTCCAGGGAAATTGCTCGCTATATTAACTTTTATTCGGGGCGCCGGCGTTCGCGCTTAAACTATAAATGGCGCGAATATGCGAGGCTCTCTGGCGGCAAAGCGCGTCAAATGAATAAATGACGCGGCGCGAAGTGTGCGAGCACGCGTGTGTATAGAAATTGCCCCCGGCAAAGCGCGCGGAGAATGCCGAAAACGCGATTTCGAATATATAACACCGGCCGGTGAGAACGCGTCGCACTCGTTTAAAGAATATATACATATGTATATAGAATATATATATATATATGTATATATATATATA
>UELX01002537.1:0-30277 GCA_900480035.1 Eupelmus urozonus | reverse complement strand
CACACATACTCTCTCTCTCTCTCTCTCTCTCTCTCTCTCTCTCTCTCTCTCTCTCTCGCTCTCGTTCTCTCTCGTCTCAGCGTTAGTGAGAAAAGCTAACAAACTCTCGACTGTGCCGATTTGATTCCTATTCGTATCGGCATAATGTTTTTCATAGCTTTTTTTTACGCGCGTTTATTTCGCAACCTAGGCTTTATATTTAGTATTTTGTGACCTCTATACAGGATCTATAAATTCATCTTCCGAAAAATTTACTTACATAGTAATTCATTTTTCGAATTAATTAAATATACTTAGGAGTTTTAATTATCTAGTGTTCTTATATCGATAGAATTTTAAATTATTTGGAATGTATTTTCATGAGCAGCGCAGTAAAATAGAAAAGCTTGATAATATTTGTGTTTATATTAGAACAGAATACTTGCTTCATAAAATATATAAGAAAATATATAATACACAAAATATGCTCTAATTTCTGTAATTAAAATTCACTAATTTCTTTGCAAATGCTTTAAGTTTAGTCATTCAATGAAATAAAATTTTGTCTTTGTCAGATCAGATTTCAGATGGGTATTAGAACTTCTTGGTTAGCTGAACTTGAAAAAATTTTATGTAATGGGACTATCTCTCGTAAAACTTGACTTCTTTCTAAGACTATTTTCATAAACTTGGAATGACCAAAAATGAAGAAGTACCCTTTATTATTTCAGCTTTTTAGCTATTCGAACTTAGAGAAATATCTCGGTAGTGCAAATAATAAAATTTTCCTTAGTACTTATATTATGATAAAACATTATTTTCATTTTATTTCAAATTCCAAATAACAAATTTTTTTTAAAATGTGAAAAAACAGTAATAAAAAATTAAAAAATACTACTAAATAGAATATTTTATACATACAAATTTTAAAATAAAAGATAATTATCTAAATATATATCTAACTTTTGAATATTTTTGACAATCTTTTTTTAGAAACTTAAATATTTGTAAATAAACAAATTGATTATCATCGTTAAACGTTGATAACAATAATCTACATTATTTAATTTTTCTAAAACAAGGAATTAATTAGGAAATAAAAATGCATTAAAGAAATAAAATATAGGTTTGGACATGAATAAAAATCCAAAATGTTTTTTTGTAGATTAATATTGAAAGTAGTTCCTGCGATAAAATTGCATATCTACATTCATATATATTCCACATTCAACCACACATATAGATATTTTTAAAAATTATGTGAATAAAGCTTCTAACACCTCTAATTATGTTTCTAGAAAAATTTAACGATACTTAAAATCTTACTATTATAAAGCTTTCTCTAAAAATGAGATTAAAGTTTTATTAGAAGCTTTAATTCTTTTTATATTTAGTTAGCATTATACTTTAAAGGTTATTGGATATTAGATTGCTAGATATATTAGATGTTCTAATTTAAAATTACGTACCAACATTGATAGTACCAACATTGAAGTGATAATAGTGTGACTTACCTAAAACAGAAAGAAAATTTAAAATTAGTTATATTTTTATGTGATAGGATAAATAAAACAATAATAAAGGGTAATAATTACATTGTAGAGAATACATTGTATAGTTTTATGTGTAAAACTCAATGCATATAGTAATAATTTTAACTAACTAAAATAACATTGCACACAATAAGCGTAGCTGATTTTCATTCGCTCAAATATTAACTTATAATGAGTATATAAATTTGAACGGATTTTCAATAGTGTATTAGTAAAACTATTCTTGTCAGTAATTTTTTTTTTTAATTTTCTTTTGAGCTTGCACACACTAAAGCTCTCCCGATGTGAAAAGGTTTCGATTCCGATACGGGCAATTGAACGGAAGAATGGTGTCTACCTCCATATTCAAATTCGCTCCGAATTCTGTTATTTACTACAGCGATCTATGCGATGGCTATTCGCAGGGTCCCAAGAAGTAAAAATATAAATGGTGTTGTTTTCAGAGCGTACCCTAATTTATTTAACGCAAGGTATAACTTTTTCTGTCGTTCACTTTTTAGCACATTTAATCTTGTATACCGTGAAATTTTTCCGCGCAAAAGCGAGGCGAAATATCTAGCTGCATTGATCGACAGTGAAAATACGGAGACAAAAATAAGCTCGAGGAGAGAGTAGCTATTTACGGCTCTCAGAACGGAATAAGTGGATCGCGCTTAGCCTTCCGCGAAGTAAAGGGCGCTCGCGCGCGAAAAAATATTAACTCGCACCTCTTATATGCGAGCCGGAGGCCAGGCGAGTACATTTGTGGATGCTCGCGAGCGATAAAATTGATGGCGCTTTCTGCACATGTATGCACCTATCGTTTCGCCGGATCGTCAAAGCTAGCAGGCACGCACACACAAAGAGAGAGAGAGAGAGAGGGAGAGAGAGAGAGTGAGCGCCCGATAAGCTCGCGTGATGAAAGCTCTCTACCGGCAAAGAAACGGAAAACGGAAAACGCTCCGCTTCGATTTCAACGTACAAAGCCATGAGTAGTTGTGAGCCGAACCCGACGACCGTCCGGCTCCGCACACAACAGTGCAAGCCAGCCTGTTTGTTTCGCAAAACATTTGTTTAGAAGAATGGACAATGCCAAATGGGCTAAAAGCCGCGCCAGACTAATACCGAGAAATTTTGACCCATTTGAGCACCAATTTCAATTTAAATTACTGGCATTTTTTTATCTTTTCGTACAATTATTATACTCTTAATCTTTAATATATTTTATTTAAAATGTTATTAGTGAATATTAATTTTGAAAAAAAAAAAAAATGAATTTCGGAGTTACTAATACTATTGTTTAGATATAGTTTGCAGTACTTTTTCATTCTTGTCATGCAAAATTTATTTGTTTTTTCAATATTTAAATATTAAATATAAAAAGTTAAAATAGTTACACAGTTTATAAATTAATTTAATCCAAGTTTCAAATTCCTAATATTCCCTAAATAAATTTTCCGATTAGACAATATAAATTAAAAATGTAGCTTTACGCTTAAAAACCATTTGTCGAATAGCTTTCAAATAATTTTTTTAACTTTTTTATATCTTCATAATGTAAATTAAAATAAAAAAATATAGTAGGCTATATAAGTTATGGAAAAATAAGTATACATCACGAATACAATGAAATCTGGTACGGCAAATAATATATCTATTCCAGACGATAAAACGTAAGCTCTTTAAAATTCTTTTACAGCTCTTAGACAAAGTGCAGAGACAAAAATTTATTTTTACATACACCTGTCAAACTGACCAAAACATCAAAAAATTACACGAAAGCGTGTGCATGTATACGTGGTAACCATTTCGCGTGTCGATAAAAAAATGGCGATTTTAAACACGAATTCGTGTAGGTATATCTATTGCAGAAAGCTTTGCCGCTACGCCAATTACTTTACGCTCGCTCTTCGGAAATGAACGTTGATTGAGCTCACTTTTTATCGCTCTAACTCATCTCCCTCTAGCTACATATACAGTAATATTTCATACGCTTTTTTCTTGTGAAACGATTTTTTGATCAATAAATAACAGTAGAACTCATTTTATGACAGTCTCTAGAAAAAAAAAATAGTTTTTAATTTTTAACTATTAGCAATGGTCATAATAAACAATTACTAAATGATTATTTTAATCCGAATGACTGAAATTATTGGTAATGAAACACATTTAGTCACTTTTAACAATTTTGTAAATAAGCTATTTTGCAAATCAAGATGGTTCAATACAAAACAAGAAGAAATCGAATTTCCTGTGCGTAAAGTCGTTCGTATTATGAAGCTAGGGGGTCAGCTAGATACATTAGTCAACGGTGGGGGTCCGGCTGCTGCTTTGAAGTGGACTAATGGTCGCCGATTACTCTGGATTTGTCGGAAGGTGTTCCAATCTTACAAGCGGTAAATTAAGCGTGAACTTTCAAGATACCCCTGTTGATTATGGACCTTTGAGCTTACGGTTAGAAAAAGAGCGATAAGCTGTGAATATAGAGATTTTGTCACTCTAGATGCGTATGAACATAATTTGTACTATTATATACTGGTACATTTTTAACTGGAAATATGATTCTATTATTGTATAACTTCAAAAGGCTATTTAATGAAGTCCATAAACAAAAATAGGGTAAGTACTCCATAACCTCAAAGACAAAAGATCACACACTCGGTGTCTATAAAATTTTCTGTTTTAATAACAAGGAAGAAAATGGGACAACAGTCAATCACAGAATCAAGGGATCGTAAAGTTAAATTAGAATACTTCAAAAAATGAGAAGGCGCTTTTACCTCAACTAACGAAGCACGCAACTGATTGGTCAAATATCAATTGATCAATCGCAGATTTCGGCTAATTAAAACACTTTAAGCATTATTTAAGAATCATCATTCGTGCATTTGGATATCTGCTACTTAATTATAAATATAATGGGAAGAGAGTCGAACTATTCGATTCAGACTGGCCCTCTTGAAATAAATTGAAAAATCCATAAAACTACTACAGAAGTCTCAAATTTATTGCGACATAAGCAAATTCAATGCATAATGATTCCGTCTTATCTCTTTAAAATTCTTTTTTAGTATTACAAAAATTTTGTTCAAGTACCATCTTTAGATACGTGACAACTATCTAAATCTGAAAGAGTAAAAAATCACTTATTCTAAGTAAAAGTGTTTTTTTACTCTTTCAGATTTAGATAGAATTTTAACTTCAAATTTTGACTAGAGACAGAGTACATTACAGACATTCTTAAAATAAACTTGTCTGAATTAAATTAATCACATTTTAAGTGGAAGATTTTTTTTCTATTTTCTTTCAAATAAGACTACAACTCGAGAATTCTGAAGTATTAGTTCGTACAACTACGGCTTTACTCATTCTTTGGTACCTAAAAACGTTTCCCAAAGTTTCATTAAGACCCGTGACCCGGATCTGAGACTCAAATGGTCTCTTGATCAATTTTTAATCCTTCATATATTTAAAAATCCACTTCATAAAATATCCATGAGCTTTGTTACCAGAATAACTAAGTCTTTAATTGGCCCCTTTAAATTTAATCGCACTGATTCTATTTATCGCTAATATGTGAATTTTATTTATCACAACGTTGTTAATGTGTTAATTACATTTATATAAAAACAATGAACCTTCGTAAAGAGTTTTAGTTTCAAAATTCAACAAGTAACACAAAAAGTTTTGATTAATAATTAATGGATACTTGCTACAGACATTTATACGCATCCAATAATTGATTTATACGCATTTCTATTCGAACGACTCTAAGCGAGGATATATAGGATTGTCAAATAGTTTGGTTTGATCCGTTACCAATCGACTTTTAATTACGGGACATCAATGAACTCTGGGAGACGAAAGTGAGGGTAGGATGCGAGGAGGGGGAAACCCTGAGGCTTTGCGAAGTAGATACGGCGGTATTGAGACACCACAATAGAGTCAAGTGGTAATTACTAGGCGTTTAGATAGCCACGCTGATTTTGCCTCTTACGCTCTGCGCATGTGTTTTCTTAGAGGGGGAATTAACAGGTTAATAGTGGCTTCAGAAATTTTCATCAAAAACCAATTTACTATTTCTTGCTTCTACTGGGTGATAGAGACGAGTCATTACCATTATTTTTGTTTGAAATTAAGTCAGTTGCCGTACATTCTCGAATTCTTGCGTGATACAAAGTACCTGATTACCGTAGAAGCATAGATAATTCTCTGCTCTTCTAGTTTCTTTTATACATCAAATTTTTAGCATATAAAGAAAACATTAAGTTTATGCAATGATGTGCACAATTGCAAGAATTGTAATTTTATGAAAGAATAATGTATATAGCACCTATTTAATATTTATCTACCTATATCAATTTGCCAAATCATTGAAATTGATTATTTAAAGCACTCATAATTAATTGAAGCTCATAATGTATTTAGTCGTAAACTTTATAAAAATTTCATTTTTAAAGTAAATTTTAAAGGTATATACAACAAGTATATTCAACTTTTAAGATATTTTAATACGAATATTGTTTTATTCATGCTGTATATCTATAATTAAAAATTTTTGTCAGAAATATACAATATTTTAAAATTTATAATTATATAATATAAGCAAAATATTTGTTTCCCTTAGACGATTGCCAAAATAGCATGCTCTAAAAAAGTCTTTAAGTAAATAGCGCTAATAACTGTGTTTAAATGATCATAAAATTTTCTTTGTAAGTTTCAGTAAAACAAATCAAACATCAAAGAGTACGAAAGGAAACCGTACATTGTGAAGATTAGCGCTCACGACTATACATTCAACGCGAGTTGTGGACGCAAAAAATAAGCGTGGCCGGTTATTTCTGCAACTGGCATCGAGACATTGATTGGCCGAATTGATATCAGGGTCACAAAAGCAATTTCGCCGCAAATAGAAGCTTCTCTCTCTCTCTCTCTCTCTTTCTTTCTCTCTCTTTCTCTGCTTTTTATACTCTCTTCTATGTACATGTTCACGCGCACGTGGGTGTTTATGTGTGTGCGTGAGCTTATGATCATGTGTGCGTGTCCCACTGAGCGCATTTCTTAGGACTGATTTCATTTCTTTCGAGTTTGTATTATTTTAATTTTCATTCTTATTATTATTTCATAAATTTAGACTTTATATTTGATGGTTATAATTGAACGGCATATCCAGTACTGACAAGCGGCAGCGGTTTCCTGAAATACCATCGCGGTGATAAATTTGTCTCGATTTCTCTATTCGTACTTCATCTTAACCGAGTCTAAATTCGGAACAACTCGCGAGACCATAGAGATTCAAATCATTAAAATTCACGAGCGCCGAGGTAGCTTATTTTAATATAGCAGTATAATAGGGTTCGTATATTGAAACATATCTAAACGTATCCGTTATATCGCGGGCGCATCTATATATCGGTAGGCAGGTGCATTGCCAGGCGAAGCTTTAAAAGAATCCGACGGGGACTAGTGAGATTTTGGTGTATAAAGCAGGGCGCAGCAGCGAAGGGGGGAAGCCCTGACGACTTTACACACTGCCGAATCGCATATTTCCAATTCAATTTGCCTCTTTCCCCAGGCCGTCGCGGAGGAGGCTGCTGATCGAACGAAAAACCATTATTCTCTAGCTTCCCGGATGGAAGGCGAGGCCAAGTAAGAATGAAAGAAGAAGGAGAGGAGGAGAGAAAGAAAAATAACGCTCGGAGAAAGGAAGGTGAGCAGCGATAACATTGTAGCAAAGCTTCGTGCCTAGTCTTGCAGCCTACCACAAAATATTAGCCTTGTTATACATATAGCATACGCGTTGATCCATACGTACACGCGCGTACGTGCACATGTGCGCAAGCACACACACACACATGGAGACACTCGGGTGGTAAAGCACCCGTAATCGCGGACCGGATGCGTCGTAGATCTTGAGCGTAATATTTACGAGCGTCGTCGGCGACGACGCTACTGGCTGTCTCTGGTCCCCCCCTGGAGCAGACGTAGCGACTTAGACTACGAACCGCGTTGCGGGATAAATCTTAAGTCATTTTTTCTGCTGAATTGTAAAGAATGATGCGTAATAAAAGCGCAGACATGCTGGTCCAAGCATCAGAATCCTCTCTGAATGGCTATGCTCTTTTTATTTACGAGGGCTAATGCTCGGGATTTCTTTTACTACTGTGCTCCTTTTACCTCGTGCTTATTGTTTACGGACTTTGTTTTCTTCTGCTGGCCGATGCCTCAATTTCCCGTGTTTATTGAAAAACAAATCGCTTTTAAACTTGTTACTAATTTGATTTATTTTTGAAGAGTCACTTTTTAAATGAAAGTTTCTTGTGTGTGTTAAAAACTCATGCGAGATATTAATAAATAACGTAGTAAAATAAAATATAAAGATAAATATAGTTTTAAATACAAAAAAATTAGTCAATAAAGTATTATTGGGTTTGCAATATTAATAAAAATAGTTATAGAATCTAAATTTTGTAGGCAAATTGTACACAAATATTTCTATAAAACATTCAGCGTCAATATAAGAACTATAGCAATAAAAAAAGCTCTCTTTTCATTTCATACAACAACCAATATTAAACTGCTCATGAGATTTATAATTTGACGTACAATAGCATTTCTTTCAAACATCATTTTTCGCTCGCATCCTTAAAATTCTTTTTCATATTCCATTCTTTTTTGTATCGATTTATCGCATACATATCGCGTCAAGGGGTCAATACCTTTTTTAGCCTGCACGCCTCACTGCACGAGACGCTCTTCGCAAGATAAAGCGGTTAACGTCCATCTCTGGCAAAAGTGAATTTTGGATTCTTCGGTGCTATTGGCCAGAGAGAGAGAGAGAGAGAGAGAGAGCCGCCGCTACGCTCGATTCTATCTCTGTCAGCTTTGTTCTCCTGAAGGCCAACGATGACGATGGAGCCCATTCTGCTATAAATAATGAGGCGTCCGAATCTGATACTGATTGGGAGACGGAGCGTGAAATTATAATTGTCAGCACTGAGCCTGAGCAGAGAAATCGATAATGAAGTGATGCGTGTATGCGCTTGGTTCACTCTCTCTCTATGTGTCCTTGCCCGTGCATGCATATATAAACGCGCGCGCGCGCGCGTGCGCCCTTATAACCGATGAAAATGGCAGACTGCCATCCACGGATCATTGTCGCACAACGGCAATTAAGGGTGTCACAGAAGCATAACGATGCCCATGCTGACAATTACTCTTTTGGCCGGAGCGATACGCTATGCCTATTTCGTTACGCTAGTCTTTTGGATGACGGGACTCGAGAGCGAGAAATAGAGCTACTAGAAACTGAGATTGGGAAGAAGTGATAAAAATATTGAGTTGCTCAATTTGCATTGAGCGCGAAGATAGTGCTTGGTGACCTTGTTGAATTTTAAAAGGTTGCTTCGAGAAGGCTGTGGAGTTCTTTAGATGAGTAGTGAGATAAGAAATCAGATGAGTGATATTTCACAGTTTCACTTGAGAAAATTTGAAGATTCAAAGTTTTTACGTTTAATATAAAAATATGTTAGACTGTAGTTTTGAAGTGACGAAACGGACATTAGATATAAAACGTTTTTTATTTCAGTTTTTGCCTTGTTTGTTTTTTAGGCGTATTAATGTATAATTCTAAATCTCGTTTGCTAAGCAAATATTTTGTTTTCAGAAAGATAGAAAGCTTTGTGACCTTGACATTTTGAGAATTTCTGTTTTCGTTGAATTCTTATCTATATGAATCTTTTGATCCAGAATTCATAAAAAATATGTAAACATTTGTATGAGTGTTTGTGTGTGTGTTTATATGTTCTCATAATAATATGATATAAAAAGAAATGAATCCCTCTTTAAAAAATATTTCATTAAAGTTGTTAGCAGAATTTTATTTCATATTACTTTGTGAAATTTACCCTTAAATACAGAACATCTCCCTCCAGTTACACTGTTAGAAAACTTGAATGTTGAAATGTAAACGCGGTATATCTATGTTTATGGAAGTTTTCAGACAGTACAGTATTAGGTATCTCAGTAGAAACCGACTAAAATGGCTGCAGAAAATTATTTAAAGAAGACCAGAGCAGTTTGTAAAACAGGGGAAAAAATGCGCAAAGTGAATATCTTCATTTCTAAAATGTTTACAAAATGGTTTTAAATTGGTGTCAAAACGGTAAACACTATATATACACACAATTTTTTTTATTTTTTGACATAGTAAATCCAAATTTAAAACTAAAATTACTCAACCGAAAGAAGTACAAAAGACTACAAAATTATATTGATTTCATAAATATGTAATAAGAAAATAAAACCGATTGCTCTTCAAAAAAACATTCTGCTAAAACAGTTTCCATAGCGACTTTTTACTGTATAATGAAAAAAAAAGATTGTAATCACATAAGATGATCTTTCTTATTTAAGCTGTTTATAGCGATATATTTCTTTTTCTCGCTTTCTCTCTCTCCCTCCCCCTCTCTCTCGCCTTCTCTTGCCCGTTTTCTCTCTCCCTCCCACTCTCTCTTTCTATCTCCTTCTTATAATGAAATTCTCCTCGTGGAAGCATTATTCGCTTGCATCCTTGGAAAAAATCAGAGGGTGCGTTTTGTATTGTCGCAACAAAGAAGGTACGTAACTCCCCTATTATTCGGGGAGCAGACGCGTGTACGTTCAAAGAACGGGCCGGGGATTTCCCGGATGATTATTGTCGTAATGCAATAGACATGTTTCGCGACATAAAAGGCTCGCAGCGACAAGCGGTACATGACGAAATTCTCTCCAAGACGTCTTACGGTCTCACAGTCGCCTTTTATTTATAGGGGAAGCAGCGCAATGTGGAACTGAGCGAATGCGGCACAAATTAAGAAAATTTAAACTAGATGAGTTTAAACACAAAACAGAAGATGCTGCTGTGCCGGCTGACACCCTAGTCATGAATGTAAATTCATTCGTAAATGGCGTTGATGAGTTTGCCAATAGAATGGTAGCTTTTTCTACATTTATTTATTTTTAAAATAATCAGTTGCAAGTAATTTACAAAGTAAATAAGATAAAACATAATTTTATTGAACTGAAGCTTGTTTTCCTAGATTATCGAAAAGGTAGGTAAAGGTTATAGTTTGAGCCGTATTTTGTAAATAAGTTTGTAGCTAAATGTAAATTTCTCGGTTACGTAATTGTCAGATGCCGTTTTATGAGTGAACTTCTGAAACTTTTGACCTAGTATAAAATTTGTTGAAAGATGAAACGTTTCAAAGTATGTCTGAAAATGAACATTTACCTCTGTTCAGCTCTCCTAAAAGTGGAATTATCCGTTAGTAATCAACAGTTGAACTTTTTTATGCTCTGAGGCTAATTCATAAAATATTCTCGGAGTCAATTTGTACAATATAAAATATTACGTTGTACCTAATTGATATCGATGGTTAAGACGCAAAAAAATCTAACAAGATCATCTACAGATTAGAAACAACGTGTAAAATTTATAAAACATCAAGATCCTAAAAAATTCAGTGATAAAAATGCAACCAGTACTATTAACATGAACGTGTAGAGGGAATAAAAATACAGATAAACATCCTACGATTAAAAAAAAAGTTAGATAAAAGAATTTAAGAAAAATGAATTAAAAATAGTAAAATCAAAAATTTAAAAAGAATCCCCTGATCTTATCCGAAAATTAGAAGGCAAGTTATGTGTACGTTAAATTGTCAAAGTACGTCTGTAATAACTAGGACAGCTAAATTTTATTTTAAAATGTACTAAATTCAACATATTTAAAGTGTAAAACAGTTCTTTTTATTAATAGCTTAAAATAAATAAATTATTTTGAAAATAATAGATAAAAATTTATAAAATTATTTTTAAACGCAGTTGTTTAAAGAAATTTTAAAAACTAATAAATCTTTCTTATAGTCAGATACGATCATGAACTTAATAACTGTGCAACCGGAATATTAATTTATTTAAATTTTGTAAACGTTTAAGCCGAATAAAAACAAAGTTTCTAAATAAAGCTCGTGTCTACCTTATTTATCGCTTTTATTCTTAACAATTTACTATTTTTATCATTATTTTATTTTTATTGAAAATAAAGTATCACAGTGACAGTGGCATTTGAAAAAATCGATAGTTCCACACGTTCGACAATTTAATGCAATTTATTAGCCGAGCAGGAGAAAACTCCTCTGGACCAGGAAATAAATAGCACCGTAGGCGCGAGGAGCGGTTGCAGCCGCGCCTCGATCATCGACGATAAATCAAGAAGGACACGCAAAGCTCGCGGCTCGAGCCTCTCTCTCTCTTTCTCTCTCGTACACACTCTGGCCCTTTTGCTCTCTCGCTCTCTTTCCGTTTCTCTGGCAAGACCAACTTATTCCTAGGAGCGCCTCTCTCGGTCTCTCGTATACTTTCAACTTATCGATCCGGCACCTTTACACTCCTTGAGTACAGCCTCCTCTTAGAGGCGCTCCAGGGCTTGCAAGAGGAGAAGAAAATTCATTTTGTGCTTGCACTTAAATCAGTCGAAAAATACCTTACGATCCCGTGCGCGAAAATTCCCAGTTTTAAGTCGATGAACTTTTCGAGCAATCACTTTATTTAGTTACTGGATAAATCGTTCCTGTACTTTCAAGTTTTTATTTATTCAATTGTATGCTTGTTCAAGTGATCTTGTGCGATCGAGATTCACATAACTTTAAACATTTTTCGATAAAGATCTATAATAAAAAAGTTTATAAGTTTATATAAACTAATTTCTATGATTTTCTGACTTCAGTGCTCATAAAAAGTGTGCAAATGTAGTTTAAAAACAGAAATTCATAGCGATGTATTTAACGGTGCAAAATTATAGAACCTATATTATTGATCCAAGATATTGAAATAATCTAAAAATATACTATGTTCAATATCTGGAAAAGGACTTGCTCTCTTCTCTGTCAACTCGATGCAAACGCGAAGCAAACCGTGTGCTTTACTGATTGCGAAGGAATACATGTAATGCTAATATTAGTTTAAGGAATAGTAATATTCAGGTTCGAGCAATAGCCAATTAAGGTGGCACCACTATTGTAGTATTCAATTTCAAGGCATAGCTAATTGGAAAGATTAAAAAAGAAGCTGGTGCGATAGTCAAGGTAAGGAAATACCAGATCTCTACAAAAGATACATTTATGCCATTCTAACCTCAAAATCCTAACTTTTAGATGGTTTTTCGACTCTCGTGGCATAAAATACGATTCGATACAGGTGGGGAAGGTGGTTATTTGCCTCGTGAGACGTTTTTCGCCCAAGAGAAGCGAAGGTGAAATGTACTATTTCAGAAAGCGTGAATATAAAGCTGAATTTATTAAAAAAGTGTATTTGAGTACATCGCTGAGCTTATTGTGTCTCTATCCTTGACCGCCTGACTCTTCATAAGAACGTCTGGCAGATGAAGCCCTGTGTGATTGCTTGAATCTTTCCAACATTGATTAAGAGGCCATTGGCGACAGTCCACTAGCTGGTCTAATAAACTCAAACAAATCCTTGAAATATAACCGCAGTGCGTGTGCGTGTGTACGCGCTCGCGTGTATGAAATGCACGGCATTATGCAAACGCCGTCATTCATTGCTCGATACGTGAGAATTCGGAGGGGAGCAGATAGTTCCTGCGTCACCGGTAATTAATGCCGATCTCGCTAGGCTGCGCATGCGGAATACGAGCGCGCACGTATATAAATCGTTGTTCACGGATGTAAGTGCACCGAGATGCATTTCGAAGTTGGTGTTAACCGGTGCTGGCTTTCTGCTGGTGCCGCTATCCGCGTCTCTTCCGCAGCTGTAACTAGCACGGCGCTTGGCGATAACAGTTACGATATCGCTTTGCAAGATTACCGATGACAGTAATACATTACAGCCGGAGCCCTATGTCCGTCCTACAGAGGGGAGTTTGGCCGCTGTTAGCTAACCTGTGTAAATATATACGTAGGTTAAACTTACACTTTGGCATAAACAGAGCTGTATCTTCTAGTGTGCGGGTAAAGGAACGTGAATTCGTGCGTTACAATATGAGAGTACGCCAAAACTTTAATCGTCAGTCGTTCACTTTTCATTTTTCCGCGTGTTATTGCACGCAAATATAATCTTTTCTGGTAATTATTTCAGCAATTTCTAATTCACTTTAAGTTTATGACACTATCAAAGCATATGTAAAATAACTTGTCATTACATTTAATTCTAGTTATGAATTTTTGTTCTCATTGGACTAACTTTATTTCTTTTATCTAACGTCAAGAGATAATCTTTAAACATAATTTTCGATGTTTTATTATCTTCTTAATATTGTATTCTTTTTGCGAATTAACATATACTTATTGTTAGGCCAAAAGAAAGCAGCGCTAACAGCTAAAATGTGGGCGCTAGGTAAGCTATGCGGATAATTAATGTGGCTGCGGAACGGCTGCAACACCAACGTATTCGTCTTGCTCTGTCTTCCGCTATTATTCGTAGCGGTTTGCAAAACTTAGAGGTGCGCGTTCGTGAGTAAACGAGCCTGTGTGCGGTACAAAGCAAGTAGCCGCAATGCAGGGAGAGAGAGAGAGAAAGAGAGAGAGGCAGGGATATGGTTGTTGGCATAATATCCTAACTACTGTCCTAAGGATGGCCGAGCTTGAAGAGAATGAAGGAATAGGGTGAATGCATGTTGGAATTTTAAATGGGTTCACTGTTAATTCAATTCCAGAAAGACATATTTAAATTTATTATGAAAACTAAATATTTAATTATTTGCATATCAAATTGATAAGAAGTGTGATCCCAAACCGTCATCCACAAATCTCACATTCCTTCGTAAACCATAAAAAAAAATCATCCATCCATAGAATCCAACAGAAGTTAATAAAATTATGAAAATTTGGATGAAGTCAATTGTTTTGATTAAGAGTGTAATTTAAAAAGTTAAAATTAGAGTTTTCAAAATTTAGATTGAGAGTCTCTAATGATGTTTTACAATTTAGTTTACAATTACAATCTTATTTTGGACCCTCTTATTCTAGTATATTATTACAAAATAAAAGTATCTCTCTTTTCTTATTCTCTCCTTTCTCTTTCCAAGTTACGAATTTTAGAATCAGAACTAAGTTTGGCTTGACAACGCACATAAACACGGTCAGTAAGAGTAAGAAGGACAGAAAGCGAGAGAGAGAGAGAGAGAGAGAGAGAGAGCTTTACCAGTGGCACCTGTCGGTTGGCTAATCTTGAACACGTGTTTCCTTGTGCCGCGCTACGCGTTCTGGCCTTTTGCCAGTAAGCGGTGTGGGTGCACCAAGGGATGGACAATCCGAAGCGTTGCGAGCGCAGCCACACGCCTGAACGCCCTCGCTTAAGTATTAGGGCAGAAAAATAGTACGTGTGCACATGTGGTGCGTGCTCGCGAGAAAGCGACTCTCTCTGCGGCGTGCATTTCGTCAAAGCCAAAATCTTGCCTGAGCGTTAAGTGCTTTTTACAGTTTTTGCCTCTGTTTGTACGAGAGCTTTTAATGGATGAGAGCGCGGCTTGCTTGCGTGCTAAGAATAAGCAGGGCTTATTGTTCTTTAAAATATTATGATTAAGCACTTATTTATCCTATTTTGACTTGAATAAGCTATTTTAATTGCAGACTTTGTTTATTTCAAATTTAATTTAGAAAAAATAGTATAATGGTTATTGCCTTACTTTTAAATTAAAAACTTAATTTAATTAATTTGTTTATAACATGAAATAACTATGAAAATTAATTGTAATTTAGTCTATTAAAACTTATAAACGGTCAACGAAGTTTCCTAACTCTTGAAAGTCAAAGGAACCTATTAAACAATTTAATTATTTCATCATCATCTTCATTTCTCTAGAGACATTTTATTGCAAATGCACTCGCGCGCAGATGTACATACATGAAAGTGCCAATTCGTTTCACTTATGTATCTTTTTAGACTTTTTCTGTTTCACCTCTCGCGTGGTTGGGCTTCTCTCATTTTACTTACCTACATAAATGGCGAAAAATAAGAGAGCAAAAGCGCTTGAAAAGCGTGACGCTGCATTTCGCGCTCGAAACATTCTCTTGCAAATTGAATTTTGCGCCTCGTTCTCGCAAGCGTCGCGAACCGTAGCGAACGCACTGTAGACGCACGATAAGAGTTACGCGGCCCGTTCTTGCAATTGCTGAAGAGATCTTAAACGTAATAGCTGTATGACTACACTCGATTTTCAACGTGAAATTATTTTTTAATGCCAACTTATTTTCTGCGTCATTATTTAATCTCGTAGATCACGTGGTCTTTCTTATCACTGTTTGGTTGCTGATATGCTCGTAAGTGCAAAATATTCCGAAAGATATATAAGGCCTGAGCACGCCACGGTAATAAAGTTAATCATGCATTTGTGTTATTTGATTTTTGCCTCTTGATCAATGTTCATGTGAATTGTATGCGGTTCGTGGTTCATTATAATGAAGAAATAGACAGGTGATCTTCAATGAACTAAGGTGTAAATGATTACTTTATTAGCAAGGCAATAAGGTAACGTCGGGGGAGTTTATTGGTCTCCTTTATATAAGACTAGTATGAAGTAATTCAGATTTTGTTACAGTTTAAACTAAAATATACATAAACTCCTATAAAAATAAATCTTATTATTATACATTACTAATTATACATTATTTACATTTTGTGTAATTGCAACTCTTAAATTGAATAGTTAGCTAAAATAAATAATCAAGAGGCAAGCCAAAACATATCTAAACACCACGCGAACAAATACATGGAATTGTTCGTTTAGTGGTGGCTATAGGTCAATGCAAAACGCTATCCATGATGAATGGTTGTAGGACAACGTCCAAAAAAAATTGGAATTTACATATAAAAATCAAACTGTAAAAAAAGAAAGGGTATATGGAATTTCTATTCCTTGGATGCGAAATACTGAATCACAGAGAGGGGTGCGAGTCGCTTACAAAAAAGGATAACAATAATCTAAAATTTTTTACTAACAACTTTGTTAAGTGATTCATTGACCCAAAATATATAAGATCTTAGTAATTAGTACAAAAAAAATAGGGTTAATTTTTGAATGATTTCATGTGAAATATCTATAAGTATCCTTGATTCCAACATCGATCTCACCACATTTGCGAAAACATATTATTTTTATATCTTTGAATGCTTTAGTATAAGCATTCTCGGATAGTAGCATTTCATAGAATGTTGATTCCCCACCAGGAACATTCTGCAGAATTAGCATTAAATTGCATATAGGTAAACTAAACAAAATCTTCAAAAAGTAACAGGGCATAGTCTTTAATTGAAAACAATAATATTATATAATATTAGTAAATTAGAAGAAAAAGCTCGATAATTCGTAAAAAATAACATAAAAATGGCAAAAATAACGTAAATATGACAAAAATAACGTAAAATGGATAAAAATAACGCTAAAACTATATAATTATAGAATATAACGTGAAAAGGTCGAATAATAACGTTAAAATATCTAAAAATAACAAAACCCTATAAAATAACGGATAGATTCTTAGATAAAAAATTCTTTTACGGTTCTATACCGTAAGCAACGGTTGCGAAATCTTTTTGTAAGTTACGTTGTAAAAGTAAACTTCAAATTCGCTGTCTGGAAAAGAAAATCTTGTCCATAGTAAGAGTTAGATAAAAAATTTTGAAACAGCATGAGCAATATGAAGGCGAGGTTGTGTGACATATTGCTCAAACAGACTCTTATCCTTGATCCTCTGTTATAGTCTGTATCTGGCCCGGGATAGTGTGTGTATTCGTGAAGGAAAATGGTGGGGGAGTCAGGGTAGTCAGCTATATCCGGGGGCAGTTTAAAAAGTCAGAAAAGCTTATCTACTCTTTCTGTCTCTTTGTCGCTCTCTCTCTCTCCCTCTCTCTCCCTCTCTCTCTCTCACTCTCTCTCGTTTGGACTACATACATGCGCGCGGCCGTGCAAACCCGATAAGAGAAGGCCAGGCGAAATGCAGGTCCGCGTTATCTTATCGGCCGTTGAACGCGCTGGAGCGCGAGCGCGCGGGCGCACGCCATATGCCATTAACGCGGAAACATTGAACGCTTGGAACAAAGGGCTATCGAGTCAGCCCTGCACTCCTCCTGAAAACGAGTACTCGCCAAATATAGACGTCCCAAATACTCACCAACGCGCAAAACGAGAAACGAGAAATGGCTGGGCCGTCTCTATGATTCGCTTGCGCAAAATAATGCAAAAATTGATTTACTTAGGTCCTACATTATTGGACCTGAGGTCTTTAATCTTCTTAGAAGAAGAGAATCATACCATCGGATCGTAGATTGTTAGATAAATGTTCTTGTAAAATCCTTACGTAATGTATCATCAACTGTTTAGTATCGTTTAGAAGAACCGTTTTTCCACAAATTTGCATTTTTGAGTCCTGAACAAACAATTTAATCCTGATGAGAAGTTTCTGAAAAATTATCATTTGATACCTTTAAAATCTAAAAAGAATTTTTGTTTCTACTAAAAATAATCTAGAAAAGGATTAAGTAAACACTGCAAAGGCAGGGTGGGTGCATCGAAAGTCTGCCATGGAGCCATTTGTGCTGCACAACACCAATCTGTGTACAAGCTTCTCTAAACTCCTTTCTTATTTCAATTATTAACGCATACTGCAATGCGCCGTGTTCACTAAGGTTTTATCTCGTTTATCGTGGCCTTTATCTCCCTTCGCTAGTTTGCTTTTCGTTTATGCTCTTTTATCGCCGACCGTCTGTTTACCTTCTCAAAGCCATATTTCGACGCAGTAATTTTATTTTTCAAACTCGAGAGTGCGTTCGATTTATTTTTTCAATATATAAGGCTCACGTGATAGACCAGCAATGTTGCCAATACTAAAGAGAACCTTTAGTTTTTAGATAGCAAGGTGGGAATAAGATAATGTATCGACAATTAAGCTTCTTATTACTATGCATGTTCATAAAAGTTATACTTGGCACTTGTCAAGCATAACTCTTTGGTGAAGATACGCTAGCATAAAGGGTAAAGTTTGAAATTGATCTCGAGTCATAACTTAAACGTAACCGTAGATTGCACGTATGAAAACTATGTATATGCTGTATCGCTGAGAGCATGTGTAGTTGCTAAATGACTGTCTAAGGATCCTTATGTAAATTGGAAGAGGATGAAGTTTTTAAAAATATTTTCCGAATTCGCCTATGATGTTAATGAATAGACCACAATAACTCCAATGACATTGCACGACTGCAGTACGTTTAAAAAGAATCCATGTCCCTCAGGTGTACACTGAACCCACTCTGCTCTCTTCAGATATTATAAAGAGTGAATGAGATCGCGGTAGTTCGCTGGGGCGAGTAATAAAAAGTTCGAGCGAAACGATTACGATCAGAATGTGTCTCTCCCGGTAACTGTGAGTCATAAGATAGATCTCGCGAAGCCCTCGCGACGATGACGAGGTCTTAGACGATAACGACGAAGCCGACAATACACACCGACTTGTGCGTATATAAATTGATTGCGCTCGAGACGGCAATCCTCCGCACGAAGTTCCACTTTTTTTACGCAAGCTTCTCACGAATTTACTCTGCAATATTTATGAATTTAAGAAAATAGCCGTCAACTCTGCCTACGGTACATAACATTCGTATTCGTGCCGAAACGTCGACTCCATATATATCAGCCGACACACTCGCTGAAAATGAAACTTCCGCGATAAACCACGACAGTTCTACTACAGTTCCCTTTTCCTCACCCTGTTGTTGACGTAACGCGCCCATTGCGAGCGTAAAAAGAGAGAGAGGGAGAGAGAGAGAGAAAGAGAGGAGAGAAAGCGAGTGCTTTTATAGTTTGGGCCGATTGGCGCGAGCGCGCGGTTGATTTGTGTTACACGAACGAGAAAGCGCGCTCGTGCGTGCTCAACAAAAGAGATAAAAAAGCGCCGCTAGTCCCATATACGCGTCGCTTCGTCGCGCTTTATACGGCTGATAAGTCGTATCCGACCCTTACGCTTCTGCACGTCCCCCTCCCTTTTGAATGAGAGCAAGAGTGCGTGTATGATCTCTGAGTATATGTGTGTGTGAGGGCGTTAGTGTATGTGTGTGTCTGCAAGAGCGCACGTGTACGCTAAATACGTAACAATCTACGCGAGTTTGGACTAGCTCTCTTAATTGGAACGCGAGTTAACCCTTGCTGCGCTCATTAACTAAAAGGTGCTGCACGAATGATTTGCAGCTCGCGATAAACTCATTCTATATATACGTATCCCTCTACCTTCCTTTTATGAATAATTTGAGTGCGCGCCGGAGGAGGTGAATCCGACTCTCTGATTGCGCGTCGCTCAATCGATTTTACCTCCGGGTGGCCAGGTAACTCTACCAACAGAACTGATCCTAAAGCGCTCGGGGATTTGCCGATCAGTGCGCGCCTAATTCAGCTCTCTCTCTCCCATACTAGTCTAGCTACATCTCGGCAAAAGTTGGCTAACGGCCCGCCGTCACGCGACAAAAAAAATAACCCATGGGACTTTCCGCTGCGCCCCGATGACGAGGAGCCCGAGCTTGCTAACCTTTAACTTATCGATCTCAAAGATAGACAGAGAGGGAGAAAGAGCTGCTATTTTCTAGCCTCTCTTTCTGGGTATGATGGTCAATCGATCTGAAACCCCTCTGTCTTCTCTCTCGTTCTCATGCGCTTACGTTGGCTGTACTTAAATACGTAAACTTTAGTTTTTGCTAAGCTATATTTCATTTTTAAGTACAATCAATTTTTCGAGACTGTTCATCTTTAGAATGTATACTTTTTAAACTATCTTGACCAGCAAAATCCTTCGAGGGGTATTTGAGAGAAAAATACTTCTTTGTATTTTTCTTAAAAATTTTTCTTTTTTATTATAACGTTTAGATTTATTGTTTATAATGAAAAATACACGAAATAAAAAAGTTTTGATTTTTGAAAATCTGCATTTTTTATTTTATAGATTTTTGTCAATAATTTTAACTTCAATTAATAACGAAAAAATTCTTTTAGAAATAGTTTTTGTTTTATTACTCTCGCTTGGAGAATCTCGCTCGAGGAACTCTCGTTTAAGATCAATTTTTGAGACAATCGGAAAGAATGAAAAAGTTTTGTTTTTTTTATTTAGAACTTTTTAGTTCGTTTTACAGAACTTTTCTTACAAGAAATTGTGGTAAGTGAAACACATTGGAGTCCTTTTAGTGTGAACTACCAGATATCATTGATCCTTTCAAGCAGTGTAGCTTGCATTGGCAAGCATTTTTAATGACTTCTGATATGTCTTTTAATACACGCGTAGTCATTCCAGTTTATAACATTTATTTTAATCAAACTGATTTTAATTGTCTCTTTTTGTGATTAAGTCAATGTAAAAGCCTGTCTGTTATCGACAGTTACACTTTATTCATATTTTATTAATAAACAGAAATCTGTTACCATTATGAATCGACGTTATTGAATAAAACAAATACGGTGATCGATTTTCAATTTTTTACTACGGTATTAAAAGATAGAAAGCGCGGGTACGGTAAATTAGACGGAATGGAAGACGAGACGTAAAGAAAATATAAAAGATCGAATAAAAAAGGCTTGTCAGATAAATTGAATGTGAAGAACTAGAGACTGGCTAACTTTAGGTATACTATTGCTACTGCTACACTAGGGTCATTCGTCACTTGAAATTGGCAGATCACAGCAGGCCACGCGTGCACCCTTGCCAATTACACAATGAACAAGATTGACGATGGGCCGTCGGGCGTCGCAAATTTCACTCGATAACTTTCCGTCAATGCGATATCTGTTCGAAAAAATATTGAAGAGCCGAGGTAAATGAATGACTGCGCATGCGCGCGTTTGTGTGCGAACGTGAGAGAAAGTTTTTTTTTTAGTTATAGCGTCAAGTCTTATTATTAAGACGAACTTGTATCATTAAGATGAATATTATGGTCTAACTGATGAGAATCTGTTTATTGTATGGAAATTTAATTAGAATAAATACACTCTGTCCTACGCTGGTAGAAAAATGACAATATTCTGACTTTTCGGGTCAATTTCCGACCAAAACATCTGATCAATGCCATATTGAAATAACATTTATTTAGAAATTCTGAAAATACTTTAAATAGAATTTCTGGATAAATATCATTTTAATATCTGTTGAGCAAAAATTCTGCCGAGAATACGATTGAGCCGGATACTTAGTTTACTTTTTCTTTCATTCAAAAGTCTAAAATAAAAGAAACTCAATTTTATATCATGCTAACAGCAAAACAGATAACGAAGAGCATTGTCAGCATCCACGAAGACGGTGAGCAGCACGTGAGCATTCGTGGCTCTCAAGTTTTTTCTTTATACGTCGCGTAGTTCTTTTTGCGAACGCATTTATTACCATTATAGAGCAGACAGCCGCGAGATGAAAGCATGGTAGATCCTACTGCCTATATCCGTAACATATAAATAAAAGTATGATTTTTGTCACGAGATGATATATTTTCTCTTCAAAACTCAATATGGATGGAACATACGGCTTATTAAAATTATTTATATGGTCTCTAAGCTATATAAATGGTATACAATGTCCGTTAAAAAGCCATAAACTAACAAGTCTTTGTTTAACGAGTTTCTCACCTTCAAATCTTATAATAACTTATAATACTTGGGCTGAAAAGTCTGAGGTTAATCTGAATACAATCTGAACCTGGCCACTTTAATATAATTAGTTTTTGCTGGTTTAAAAAAAAAAATTCTGAAGTTTAGTTTGATTTCTCGACCTCTAGTTCTCCGAGTTCAAGTAACAACCAATTGTAAATACATTTAACCATTTAAACTATAATAGTAACCTTATTGAAAGTAATAAAGCAATTGCCTAAACAATAGAATTTTGGTCTCTAAAAAACTAAAGGTCGAAATTTCAAAAAAAGACAATAGCCATAAGACTGGCAATGTGGTTTAAGCCAGACTGTATTTCGAGAAATCCAAGATTTTTCATCTCAGACTTCAACCAGATATGCCAAAATTTTTTTACACAGGAATATCAAATCTTATTTTGAGATGAAAGGCAAAAGGTCTATATTTAGATTCGCTAACCAAGACCTATGACAATTTTTACATGCATATGAATGGAAGAGAATTTTGCGATACCATGATGGATGGTTGAAATTTCTAAATGATCGAATGCCGTTTTATTGGCACTATTCGAGCATCCGACCAATATTGTTCTGGTAACGCTGCCAGTATTCGGAGCAACATTCAGGTTAACTGTACTAAGCGAACTGAACGCGGTAAAGCAGCGCGCGAGCCATTCGTTTGCTTCTCAATGGGGAGACATATCTCAGGGGAATTACAAACAATCGGAACTTGAAACGGGCCTATACCGGCTTTGAAATGGCTTCCGCACGAGTGCATCGAGAGTCGTCTACCCGCTACGCGTACAGAATTCTCAGCGCTGTCTGGCAAATAATCAAATTCATTCGCCATTCGGTCTAGGCTAACTCTCCCTCCCTGCCCGCTCTCTCTCTCTCTCTGGCCCTCGCGCGCGAGCGAGGCAGCTTAAGGCGCGAGAGACGAAAATTAGAAGACCTACTCGCTCGAGAGAGTCAGCCCAGACCTATCGTCCGCTCGGCGAATTTATTTTTAATATCTGTACAGGTTGCATAACGAGCGTGTCGTTTGTCGCCTGCCCGCTGTTAAACGATTAACTGCCGAAGAATATAATTTTCCTCAGCTTAGCACGCGGTAAATCTAGAAGAAAGGCCAGCAGCCAGCGAGCCGGGCAGGCTCTGATAAATGAAGGAGGGACTGAATCAGCCATAAATATTCTCGCGCTCGTGACATCGCGATTCCTCGGTATAGTATACTCTGTACCAGCTTGATGCGCGCGCGCGCACAACATACCTCTCTCAACGCGGACCATAGGCATAAACTGGCCGCGTACGGAATGCTAAAGCATCGGACGCTCCGAAAGTTTTTAGGCTAAGTCAGAGCCTTCGCGAGACACGTTAGCGGCAACTAATTGTCCTGATTTATGCGCGATAGACACTGGAGGCTGCGCGAACCGCGTTCAACTGCTCAGAACGAAACTCTCGCTGCAATTTCTGGCCGAAGGCCAACTTCTGGTAGCGCTTGTTCATGGACTCGCTGCCTCTATAAGTCCTCCTCTTTTTCCGAGATTCACCTGTCTTAAGCCCGCCGTGCTTCTGCTATCTGGAAAAATGATCTGGCTTCGTCAATCGTATATAGCTGCAGATCGAAAGTTATTGATATGCTGCACGTTGTATCCTATATTGCTTAATCTGCTTACTGCGGTCTCGGAGTATAATAATACGCGATGTAATCTAGTAAATCTATAGAATAATATGCCAAAGTCATATTGTGAAAATAATTGGATAACAATATTCCATCGTCAGTGCAAGATATTCTTCAATAAAATTTTTTGCTGGAAGATCATACTTTTTTCTTGATCTCGATAAACAATTTATTTTTTTGTCTTGGTCTTAAAAATATTGAGTCAAATCTATATAACAATAAAAACTTAATTATAATGTAAATTTTGGAATTAAATTTTTTTTTTTTTTCATGATAACTTTAGCAACCCCTAAAGAGTTATAGTTATTTACGACACTAGTGCGGTAAAGTGGTTTTAACCTCGTGTGGACGATTCCGCACGAGAGAAGCGAGTGCTGAAAATTTACACGAGGTTAAGATCACTTTATCGCCCATGTATGGTACATAATTTTTTGACACGACGTACAGGAAGCTTGTTTTAATGCATGCGTTTCCGACCGAGAGTGCGGGAAAACAAACTTTCCGCACGTAGTGTGGAAAAAGTAATTTAAAAAAGCTATCCCTTTTTATAAAAATATTAATGAAATCTAAAAAATAATTAAATTAGGTGTAATAAATTATGATTGATAGTACTAAAAAAAGAGGATTTCCACAAGATTAAAAGAAATATCAATATTATCTTGTTTTGTCATAAAAATCAAGAAGCTATCAAAACCTAAACGCAAAAGAACTTCAAGAAACAAAATGAAGAAATTTTAATAGAAGAATAAAAAATAACTAGATTTTCTCTATTTTAGTATAATTTAGTATAATATTTTTAGTCTTTGATTCTTAAGTATACTATAGTCTAACAAATATTAATTTATTTATGCGAGACCGATAATAAAAATTCCATATACAAAATTTCAGGTGGATTAATGTAAATTTACTCCAGTTATCCTTTTTCATATAAAATAGACTTTTTTAAACAAAATAATTTGTTTCTTTTAATACTCACTTGAAATAGTGATACCCTAAAAAGTGTCGGCATAATAAGATAGTTTTGAATGGTTAACTGATAAAACACATAACATACAATGCAACACACAGCATGATTATGAGAACAATTTATCTGATTTTCAGGCATTCCGAGCTTCTTTTGAAACTTACAATGATAAACGAACCTACTGATTCTGGATTATACACGGCACGCATATTATATTTCCTTGCTTTTTCTGATCTGATGAACCATAAATTCATCAAATAAATGTAGATGTAGATATAGATATAGACTGATGTATAAATATTTTTTACTATTGCATATTTTAATACAAATCTAATTAGTTTAGGCGAATGCCTTTATAGAAGCTTATATGAGTGTGTTGCTTTTATAGATGAGGTAAAAGTTGATATTGGAAGATTAAGTGCGTAGTTAGAAATAAGAATATCGCGAAGCAAGGAAAATGCTTATTTCTGCATTCTTGATATATTTTCGTAGGTCAGCAGTCACTAGCTGTGTGAAATTCGAGACAGATAAAGTTCAGACGTTTGTGCTTTACGAATTTTTTCCGTTCTAGCACTAATTTTAACTTAAACTCTCAGCAATGTAAAATAAAGTAATCTATGCATTAAAATGTAAATCTAGTAAATTTTTGACAAGCTATGTATACGTACTAAAAGAAGAATGTGAGTTCTTCAATGAAATAAACACCCTACCAAATTTTTCACGTAAAAATATATAACATAAGTAGCCTATGCAATGATACGCTCTTAATAACAAATCCTATATAAACTTTCAATTAATCATAAAATCAAAAAATTAATAAAACACAAGCAAGCTTTATTTAGTCACTGCACCATAACAGCCCCATAGCGTTAGCTCAAAATTAACTGTCCTCCCCATAAGAATAAGCATGTCGCAATGGCTGCCGTACTCCACAACAAGGCGTCAAAAGAAGCATAAATTCTGGCGCTTGCATCAAAGCTCGCGTTTTAGAGCCCCCCCTGGCAGCGGCAAACATTTCGTTCCATCCTTCACGCGGAAGTGTCAACGGCATTTTGTACGGCCACTAGGATGACGAGCCGTCGGACAGTAATTTATTGCGAAGAGCGCATGCAAACAATTAAGGACACGCGAGCGCCAAGCCAGGCACGCAACGATCTACTCCCCCGCACAAGTCAGCCCTAATATTCTATAGCAGCGATTATACGGCAGACGACGCTTTCGTGATGGAGGACCATTTCTTCCGTTTCTACGCACGCACGCACCAGACGCGCGTGTGCGTCTTTCTGGGTGTAAGTGAGACGCTCAGCGAGGCTATAGAATTGCGGTTGGGATTGCTTTTAACAAGAGAGGGATCGTTTTAATGTTGTATAGCGTGATTTCGACTGGCTTTGATTATCTAATATAATTGTTCTTTCGTTCTTTTTATAAATAGAATGTAATATTAGAAGAAAGTGAAACGATGAAAATTTAATCAGAAGAAATACAAATATCAATAAAAATGTAAGCTTTTATTATAGAACAATTAAAAATATCACTGAAAACTTCAAAATGTACATTTACATAAATTGCTTGAAATATGGTTCGAAAACCCGATACTAATTTAAAAAAATTTTAATTACTTAACGTTTCAATCAATTTAATTAACTTAATCAAAACGAAAATAACTTTTTGCCGTAGGTGGATATAAATAGGATTCAATAAACAATATGTAGGTTTATCTTGGCGACTCAAAGATTGCTTAATAATGCATGGATCCAATGCGGAGATTTACTTTGTCCAAAACTGCTATTCGTCTTGCTGTTCTACACTGAGTTTACTTTTGCATACGCCCCGCGCAATCCATTTTCGTGCCTACACACACACTGACTCTCACAATCGCATGCGCACCCAGCACTTACATGCTCCTCCAGATTGAGATAGTTATATGTAGAACCATTTATACTTTTATAAAGTTATTTTAACGCCTTTGTGTCATTTCTTCCTAAAAGTAGCTTTTGCCTATGAACGACTGTGAATCGCGTTTATTTTTCACTTGGCTGTACCTGCGTCATCAGCAGGACAATAAGTCGCTACTTTATAAATTTTTAATTGATTTTTTTTAAATTAATCGATAATGTCCAAATGCTACTCTTAAGATAATTTAAGTCTTGCCTGATATGAATTACTGAACAGGTCTGTACAAAAACCAGTGATGAGTGGGTACAAAAATACAAATTCAAATAGTACGAACGTAATAAGTACAAAAACTGTATGTATAACGTATTTGTTTATAAAACGATTATTTTAAAATGATTTCTGTGTCATATGTCTTTACAATTATACTCTTATAAAACTAACTAAAAAACTAAGATAAAAAATTGAATTAGAGAAAATGAGTTTTCATCTACTTTTTATAGAATTAATTAAAAAAACTTAATTCTTTAAAAAGTTAAAATAGTTGATTAGAGATAGGTTTGCAAAATGTGGGCAAAATTAAAATTACATTTCTGAAGGGTTTTGCGCACATTTTTGCAACTGAAACTGAACTGAAAGTGAAAGTATGTATAACTTACGTTTTTCGAACCATTAGTCTAAAATTTTGATTTGATTTTTATTTTGACATCTCAAAACATATCCTAAAGTTTACTCCCAGTTTACTCTTAGTAAGTTTACATGTTTTGACTGAAAATATCTTAAAATTATCTACGGTTATATTTATTTTACATAGTGCCATTTGAAAAAGGAAGGTTTTTTCTATAATGTGTATGTATTTGCATTGATCAAAGAAACAATAATAACTCATAAATATTTAATAAAGACCATTTTTACATTTCGTACCATAATAAGAATTCATATTAAAAAGGGCATTCGTTATAAACAAAGGCACAATTAAATTCATTACACTTTAAATAATCAATATTGCTTCAGTTGATTTCATAAATTTCTATCCAAGAGTCTTCCTAAATTCTTATAATCTTTATAATCTATGTAAAAATATTCATCATTTATTATTTCATACAAAACACAACTTGAAAGTATTAGTTAAAAAACATATGTAAATAAAAAATAATGAAAAAAATTGTGCTATAAGTTGAGAACATCAACTTTAGAGAGTTAATACTCTGAAATGAAAATTTCGGTCTGAACCGTGAGCAAATCGCCCTTAATCGACTGTCTGCTGACGAAAAAAAGAATAAAAGAGCGCAGGATAGCGAGGAGGTATTAAAAAAGTTGCTTAATTAATTCGTCTTTATGCTCGTAAAATTTGAACCTTATCAAGTAATATAGAGTGGCGGGAACGGTGGAGAATGTCAGGCGAAAGGGTGTGAGTTCAGCAGCTGGCGCGGCGTTCGCTGCACAAAGCCGCTCTCTAAGTTTGAGCCTCACGTGTATGCGTGTTCAGAGTGTGCATCGAAGCTAGGCGCTCGGTAGCGTATTTCGCACGGATCGAATTCCACGGCGGTATAATTATGACGAGCGCGCGTAAGCTTTAGCTGTAGTCTCTGGCGGATTTACATTCATTATATGTAAGAGCTTCATTCTTTCTTTATTTCGGGGTTAATATCTTAAAAAATATTTTTATATTATAATTTTTTTTTTAACAATAAAAAAATTGATTTCACCTGTAAGTGAAGTTTAATCAGAACTGTAACTAAATGATGCTACTATTGTCTCCCTTTAAAGAGAACTACGCTCTTTTAAAGGCGCTTTTTGGACTTTATTATTTTACAAATATTACTTGAAATAAGGGGATAATATCTATAACTTATATGGAATAGTTAATAGGCTGGATGTAAAGAAAAGTTCAATTTCATAATGACGATTCTAGTAAAATTATTAGAATCAAAAGTTATGTAAGTTTGTTCCAGAGTTAAATAGTTTTTACAATTTTATAACAAGTCATTTTTATAATTTAAGTGAACCCTCAAGTACAAGTATATCTTTGTGGACCAGTATAAACAATATTAATTAACTAATTTCATTTTGTTCTTGATAGGTTATTAATCGTTAATATATTTTATAAATAAAGATAAATAAATTCTGTATTATGATTTTTTATTCTTTTAATCCTTAAAACTTTGTTTTCTCTTAATTAACAATATCAATCCAAGCTTAGACTGCTTGCTCCTTCAATCCATTCTTGGATTGAAAATTTCAATCCAATGGATTAAATTGAAATGCCATTTTTGTAGTACACTCTTGGATTGAAAATTTCAATCCTTTGGATTGGATTCCAATCCAAAAAATTTAGAGTGTACAGTCATCAATTTACTGAATAATATTTTTCCAACTTACACCTATAATACTATGTTAAAAAATATATTATGGAAATTAAAATCTGTTGTAGATAAACGAAAAGGATTATGCTTGCTTGATGTTTTGTTGTTAGCCCAAAAAGATGGTTTGATTGATGACAATGGAGTTGAAGATGAAGTCAATACTTTTATATTTGGTGTAAGTTTTAAGAAACACTTAAAATATTATTATTATTTATTTATAATTATAAAATATAACACTATAAAAAACAATTATCTATTATTAATGAAACAATAGTAATTTTAACTACATGGATTTATTTAAAAAAAAATGTATTTAAATTACGCTACTATAACAAATATATATATATATATATATACAGGGTCACGATACAACTACATCGGCATTGGCATTTATTTTAATGCTTCTAGCTGAAAATAAAGAAGCACAAGTAAGTAAAGTTAAGAAACATATGATCTGTACAAAAATTTAGATCTGTATAAAGCATCTAAATTGAACGTACATGTATGAAATTGTTATGAAAAATAATTATAATTCTTTATTTATTAGACTTTAGCTAGAGCTGAAGCTGTAAAAGTACTTGGTCCAAGTGGACGTAAAATAACTATAACAGAGTTACAAAATTTTAAATACATTAAAAGATGTGTCAAAGAGTCATTGCGATTACTTCCAAGTATTCCACACATTGCACGTTCAATAACTAAAGAAGTAATCTTAGGTAAAATTTCAGTTCTAATACTGTCAATAATAAAAATTCTTTATATTTTGTACTCCCATACATTTTTATAATTATATTTTTAATACTATAAATATTTTATATATAATTTTCAGATGATAAATATAGTATTCCGACTGGTACTAATTTTGCTATTTGTATCTTCGACGTTCACAGGAATCCCAAATTTTGGACTAATCCAGAGAAATTTGATCCAGATAGATTTCTTCCAGAACATGTACAAAATCGTCATCCACATACCTATATTCCTTTTAGTGCTGGACCACGTAATTGTATTGGTGAGAATTATTAATAATAAAATAATGTGATTTTAATTTTGAAAAACTATAATTAACAAGTAAATATAATATTTATTTATTTATTTATTTATTTATTTATTTATTTATTTATTTATTTATTTATTTATTTATGAACCAGAGTAGAAATATACAATAGTTTACAATAGAGTACAAAAATTACAATAAAGTAAAATTGCACATAAATAT
>UELX01002536.1:0-30277 GCA_900480035.1 Eupelmus urozonus | reverse complement strand
ACCTTGACTCGTACTGCAAATTGCACACTCGGTCTAAAAAAGCTCACTTTTAGCCCTTGGTACATAATATACTATTTTTCAATACGTGCATGGAAAAGGCATTTTTTGTGCAACAGATATGAATGGAAAGTTTAATATTTCTATACAGCAGGAGAGAAAACTCCCCCCCCCCGCTACTCAAAAATAGCCAAAATTTCACATTAAAACTTTTCAAATTAAAAAAATTAGAAAATTGAAAAAAAACTTTGAAAGATAAAACAAAAATATTTACAAAAATTGTAAATTTTTATTGACACTGTACAACCCACGATTTTCCATCCCTTGTCTGTGCACGAAAAGGGCCTCTGCCTGCTCTTGTTAAAAAAGCACAGTGTTTCATAAGGAAGTGACTTTTTCAGATTCGGATGATTTTTTGAGCACTCATGCTCAAAAACCATTCTCGCTAGAAAAAGCCAATTTTCCTCTCTAGTTGAACAATATACTATTAAAAGGTCGACTCGATTTATATTTTTGGTTCTTTTAAGAAGAAGCAAAATTTTATCTTTTACGAGCTTTATTTCTTTGAAACTCCATTTTTAATACTTAAAACTTTATTACTTTGTATCATGGTAAGTATAACTCTTATTAACTACTATATTAAAATAGGTAATTTCAATAAGTATTATCTTCAAAACAAACTCGGCAATCTACATAAGAAAAATATTTTTAATTTTTCAGCTTCAAAGGTATATAATGGAATAACGTAGTTCTCCAAACTCATTTTTTTAAAAATTAGAGAAGTACTTTGAAAGCATAAAAAAGCTGTCTCATATAATATTGTTTTAAAATATTAATCTACTTTCAAGATATAAAGAATACAAAATTTTCAAAAACACTCAACCTTAAATATTTCTGAATAATCATTTAAACTTATTGAGCTAAGAAAAGAACTTATCCCTGAGATAATAAACAATGATCAATCACTCTGCAAAATGTCAAGTAGATTAATTCTAGTTGTATTGTTTGATATAATAACCGATTTTCTTCGTAAAATAATTATTTTCTTGAATCATCGAATACTTTTCAAGACTCAATCATTTCAATATGTGAAATTTTTAGCTATCACAAAAATAATAATCAATTTTAATAGTAAATTGTGCACCAAGGGAGTAGTCACAGATTATTCACGTGGGTGACTTTGCGGACTAAACTTAGTGAAGGCAGAAATTACCCGAGGGAATAATCGACTTTATTTCCGAAATGCCCCACTTTAAATGTAGCTATTTATTCAATTTATATATTTCATAAATATCTAAGAGAAATAAAGTAGCTATATTTTTCTCCTTTCAAGGGAATAAAGTTACTATAGTTTCCATGGGATTAGTAAGTGGCTATAATTGTTTAGGTAGTCATTAAGTTTCTTATGTTAAAGTGTAGAAAATTTCAAACCCTTTTAAAGGCATATAATGACCTTTCTACGTTATATTTATAAAGGGGTAAAAATATATAAAGCACTATCCTGATTATAATATAAGATATAGAAGGTATAGCTGACAGTATCTTATATCTTAAGAAAAGTAATTAAATGATGACTATATTGTATATAAAAACTGTACTAACTTATGAAACTTTAAATATTTAGTTGAGTTTTTGCAATTAGAAAATTAAATAAAAATATATTAGGTAAAGCATTAGAAAATTTTAGTAAATATTTCATTATTTTTAAAATTTAAACTTTTTGAATATAAAATACTTTTTGCGAATTTTTGAAATAAAACATATGCGACTCAATTTTAAATAAATCTTTTATTTTTAATAATATAAAATTAAATTATTTAATGTAATAATATTTTATTTATATGTTTCTATTTGGAATGCTTAAATTAAGTTTCATGGAAATGAATTAGTTTTAAATTCACGCAACACCTTGATTCTAGCCAACCACCAATTTTCTGCATGCCCTCGTTTAATTATCAAAACCCACTTTGAAAAAGCGCCCAAAAAATCGCTTCCCATCTTTTCCCAAGCTAAAACCTCTAAATCACCATACCCACACACGCCTGTCGTCTTATATAATCCGAGAAGTCTTCGCGAGAAAAGGATATATTTTCAAAAAAAAAAAAAGAAGTCACACTGCTCGCTCGATGAAATAGAGAAAGAGCGAAGGTTCCGATGTCCCCCTCACGAAAAAAAGGTGTCCATTTATTACGAGACTCAACGAGGGACGGCCCTGAACGGCGCAATAAAAATCTCGAACCCTCTGCTCGCGGGTCCATTGAATACGATTTTCTGAAGAAAAAAAGTAGGGAGGCGGAGCGTCGTCACAGCCGAGCCTACGACGTTATATCGGTTTCCTTAGGCTAGAGCGGCAACAGCCCAGGACAAATACAGTCATTTTTCGCTCCTGCCTTTTGTTCCTGCCTCGGAGCTAGAGCGAGAGTCTGGGGCTCGTGTGAATGTGTAATCTATATCGGAGCCGATCTTTATGCACCGACACAGCGACGAAAGTAGGTTTTTCCTATTCACGTGCTAGTCAGTCAGCCTGGAAAACCAATCATGGTCTTTCTTTAATGGTTTACAATAGATTTGGTTTTCTGTGAAATAAGATCGTGTGATTTTTTGGGCGTAATATGAGAATGGTGCTGGAGAATAATACAATGATGATGCATTGTGTGTGAAAATATGAATTTTATACATAATATTAAAAACTAAAAAAAAAAATAGTTAACTTATTATTATAATATGCCTGAAACCAACATTTTCTCCCTCCGCAACGTACTAATCGATTAATAAACTTGTAACAGAGTGCATTAATAAATGATATTTTAGAACTTTTATTATAGACTATTATTCTGTTTTTTAATTTCCATTTTTATGATATACTACGATTTAATTAAAATAATTCAATCGTTCTTTTCATAGCAAATAAATTTGACTATTCCTGAATAGAAATTCATCAAGTTTGGCCTAAATGCGCAAATTTACTTTAATAATTATTTATTTTGGCTTAGCTAGGGCTTAAGTAAATGTTACAGTGAAATGAATAATTAGGCATCTTTGTTAGAAATTTAAATCAGATCTAACTAGACCCTAGTTAGTAGAAAATTAAATAGACTCTCCAGCTATTACACTTATAATTGAATCTTGTGTGCTATAAAATTAAAAAACTTGATGCATAGCATAGTTATGTACTTATAGTACCCAGAGTTTCCCTTACACGTACGTATGACACATAATTAAATGCACTCCTACTCCTAAAACCACTTCATTAAACCTCGGGCTTTGAAAAACTGGTCAGCTCCCCTTTTCCCGGCTTTACATAGCGAGGACGTGCAAGACCTGTCCGTGACATTTGTCGACGACTGGAAGAGAGTTATGTCAATGTCTCAATTGAAATTGGAACACTTTTGTAAGTTATTCACATAAGACTTTGTAAATATATTATAAATTTTTATTAGAAGTTGGTAAAAATACACAATATTATTACGCATAATTTTTTTTTTATAAAATAAAACATTCGTAATTTCTATTATGAGATATTCAAAAGATATTTTTATAACACAATGAATTTTATTAACAATAATTACATATCACTTTTTCAAACAAACAATATGCCAATAATTTCACATTCCATACAATACCCTTTTCATCCCATTAACAAAAAAAAACAAAACCAAACAAACGTCTCCTTACTTTTAAATACACAGTCTGACACACTCGCTAATACGCAGTTTAACGTATTCATGTTTACCTTAACACATAATTACACATTTTTTCTCCTCACGCACTCGACTCCGCGTCGCAGCTGCACACCCATATAGACGTACAAACTTGCGCCCATACACAGTACTTGCATTCACGTCCGCTAAACCTATTACTTTCTTTCCCTCTCTTTCTCTCTCACTCATTCTCATACAGTCACGCACACATTATTTTTTTTTCAGCCGCTTTTCTTTTCGTTTTCGCGTTCCATCTCTCTCTTTCTTCGGCTCCCTCCTCGGTTATTACGCGCTCGGACTCGGCTCTCCAGCTCCTAAGTAAAAGCCGGCTCGCCGCTGCATCCCCTGCAATTACACATTCCGTATAGAGCTGGAATTGAAAGTTTCCTTCGAATTCAATACCTTAGGGATACATTTCTGGACGTGTGTGCGCCGAGTGCGAGTATATTGTGGGGTTTGTTCTCTGCAAGGAGGGTTATGAGTGGTTTGAAATGAAGACAGGATGCTTGTATTTTGAATTTTGGATGTTTAGGGATCGGGTGTTGATTAGAAGTGTGACTTGATGTCAATTGTTTTTATTGTAATTTCACTTTTTGTTGAAATTAATGTTCACTTTCGCGATCATTAAATTTCACTTTGCTGAAAAGAAATCTTATTTAATATTATCTTATTGATCTTGCTAGAGCTAATTACTTTTTAAATTACCTATTAATCAACTTTTATCGTGAAATCTAACGTTCTCACTAAAAGCGAAAATAATTACAAACTTTAAATTTGCATCTGTACGCACCTAAAGCCCAATTAATCTAAAACTACATCCAGAATTTCAAATTCAATTCCACAGCTCAAACAAACCACGTGAATTTCACGGTTTCTGCCCGCAACCGATCGTCATAACCGGTTATCTCATTAACCGATCGAAATCGCACCATCAACATCTCAGTCACGTGTCGGTAGCTCCTAAAGCTACCTAACGGCCTTGCGCGAAAATCCAAAGCCCTTTCACTTATCCGCTAATACACCTCCAGCGCTAAACAACCCAAGCGTCCCACTCGTGAACAATCGGTATCAGAACTCAACCGGCTTAACAAAAAAATCGCATGCCAGCCGAGAATTAGCCGCGCGCTCAAAACAATAAAGCAGCGCGCACGAGGATGAATAAAAACGAGGCGAGGGCGCGCGTAAGCTCACCGGGCCGACTGATTTGCACGCGCAAAGTACGTTACTTAGCCTCCGCCGCTGCTCTCCCCTTTTTACCCAATTACGCTTCTTATAAACTTCTTCCTCTGAACCCCCACTCTCCGGCATACCCCGCGCATATCCTTCCTTCGCTCTCACAGTCTATACATCCGTCTCTCTCTCTCCCTCTCGCAATTTAGCCGAGAGACTCTCTCTCTCTCTTTCTTCGGCAGGCCCTTGCGCTGGCCCATACGACCGGCTCCTCGGCCGTTCCCGTGCACGCACTCACATAAAGCCGAAGAGAGAGAGTGGAGGGGATCGCGGCGCTGGCATTCCGAAATGGAGCCTCTCCGGCTCTCTGTCTCTCTCGAGCGAGCGAGCGCGCCACAGTGAAGGTGGAGGACACGCCGAGTCGAGAGCTAAGTTTAAGCGCTGAACTCTCTCGTTGCTGCACGGAGAGTGCAGGCCAGTACACGCGAGTCTATATACAAAGCGCGCCGAGAGTACAGTCCCTCTCTGTCAGCTGGTGCTGCTCCCACGCTCGGCTTTCGATCTCGATCGATATACAACCGTGTGCTCCGAAAATTGATAGTTGATACAGTCAGTGATCAAAAGTGTCTTGGGTTAGTGCATCGGTTGTACCGAAGCTAAGGATCATGCGGCTTTAGCAGGGGGCCGTTCGCTCTTTCGCCGCGCTGGAATGTCCAGTGGATGCTGCGCGCGCGCGAGGTACATGCACACACGCCTGCTCTTTCTCCTCTCAGCGAGCGCGTCTGAATGAGAGAGAGGGTCCGCTCTCTCTTATTCACTCTCTGCATGGGACTATAACGGCTCCGCGAGTGCAGCAGAAGTTTCGAGTGTGGCTGTGAGGTGAGAGTGAGATTTTTTTTTTTTTGGGTGATGCGGGATACAGGCGCGTGGCTTTCGGGGGCCTGAGGAATTTGACGTTGAGGTGCGGGGGACAGTTAGAAATCCGGTTGGTTCCGTGTTTTTGGCGGCTGATATGAGGAAGTCGGGAGGAGAGATGGACGGGATCGTGTGGCTCGAGTTTTCGGTGAATTTATAGCCGAGTGTGATTATATGGGGATACTGAGATGGGAGTTTGAGATTCTTGGCTGGTTAGGTTGATTCGGGTCTCTAGATTCGTGGTGATTTATGGGGGAATTATGTGAAAATTTTTATGTGTTGATATAGAGAGTTTCACGGGTGTTGATTTTTGTTTGCTTTAACTATAGTAAGTGGTATAGAAAGTAAATGCAAAGTTGTGTTGCAGAGGCTGGGTTGTCTCGTTTCTCTGATTTTAATTGACGATAAAATCGGTACTCTAAAAGAGCTTATGATAATTCTGCTCTAAGCGCAAAGTGAATGTTAAAACGCATCTCTATGACTTTATCTCTGTCGACACTTAGACAGTCGTATAAAATTTATGGAGGTACAAACTGTACATAGAACATTGTCTTAATACACGTGATTGCCTAAATGTAGTTTAAATTTAATCAGAAACAATATAACCTCAATATCAAATTACGTATATTTAAACCAATTAATACATTCTGCATTCAATAGTAATTTAATAAACCTTCCATTCATTTAAACAAAATATTTACTTACCAATTGTTCTAAACATTATTTTCCAATAACAAAGACACAAAACAATAGAAAAAGCAATACAATAACAACCGAACAAGACCCCAGCGCAAACATTTATACAACATCCAAGCGCGCCAAAGCATAAAACAATCCATTCTGCTTCCAGATCTACAATTCCACTCCTAAGCTCCGAGAAAAGAATCACATCACGTTGACACTGCATTTTTCCCGGGGCTCCAGTCGCTTCGCCACCAACCGCGCCGAGCAGGTGTACACGTGAGCCCAACAATGAATACCGATCGATCTCGGCAGCATTGAAAATCGGCCGTCCCCCACGGGAGATCGTTGTCGCAAGCTTTCAGCAAAAATGCAGCCGAATCGCGAAAACCCCCAGCAGCAGGCTCAGGACAGCTTCCCGAGTCAGCAGTACTACGAGATCAGCCAGAGCGACGCCAGCATGTCGGACTCGCTGCAGCAATCGAGCAGCAACAGTCCCGATCCTTCGGCCGGTCATCATCAGCCCACGGCTCATCTGCATCCTATCAGTTTGTGCGGTAATCCAGCAATGCTGGGCGATATTCTGCCTGGGACTGTCTTTGGTGATCCGTCGATGGGTCATCTTCATTATCACATTATACCGAGCAGAAGAGCTATGAACTGCTCGGAGAGTCCGGTTAGTCAGTCGGGATGCAGGAGTCATAGCAGGCTGGATCAGGTGCATCATCATGATCATCATCATAATTACCCGAGGCCGTCGCCCAGGACTTTAGTGCAGCGACCACCGACGAGTTTGGATGAGCTGGCTAAGGAGGCTAGGGATAGGGCGAATGGTAATTTTGGGGAGAATTTGAGCAGGTTCGCGGTGCAGAGGACGCACGAGAGGACGGAGAAGAGCAAGAATATATCGATGATGGAACTGAATAGCGATTCTCAGGTGAGTTTCTTTATTTTTGCTTTATAAGGGTAAAGAAAGTATTAATATTTACGTATACTTGAGAAATGGTTTTTGAGATACTCAACTTGTTTCAATGAATTTTTAACGACAATTGTAATTTGTTCGTCTAAAAAATATATAATTTTTTTAAATTATTTTATCAAATTGAATAGAAAACTATTAACACTATATAACTCAACAGTTTAACTTAAAACAAATAAATGTCACAATAATTCTTTGAAATATGCTCATATAAACAAACGATCGGAAATCTATTCAAGTGTCGGATTCTACAAAATATTTCCTATAAATTCATTCAATACTCAATGAATAATTCATATCTAATAAAATTATCAAAACTGATATTGTTACTCATTTCACTCATAAATGATGATAGCCATTGAATTAATTAACTTCCGAGACCAATTTGAATCAGAAGAGCTACAATTTAATTTACTTAGTTTTGAGCGTACCTATTACTTTTTACCACCCACTTCTTTTCCTTAATTTCATTATATTTCATAGCAAAGCTCTCCCAAACGCCAGATTATCTTTTTAGAGTCTCATAAAGCTCTTAATGTTTCAATTTCTTCATCCGTGATCGAGGAAACGATTAGGAAAGAGCATTATAGGAATACCTCACACCACGGATAGTCATATTTTTCAGGCAAACGAGTATAATCTTAAAAAAACGGCTTTTTTCTAATCCTAAAGAACGCACGTCTATGTGGGTGTTTTATGGCTTAAGCTGCGTGTCGTAGCAATGGGAAAAAATTTTTTTTCCTAAGCCCACCTTTTCAAACGACTAGAGTTGTATATTTCTTATCTAGATTTGATTAGATCAATGTTTGTTTACTTTCGTATTAGGCAATAATGTAAACAATAGTTTTAAATTTTAAAATACGAAAATAATCTATGACTAATTAAAAAACATTCTTTGTAATACAAATTGTCATTTTTTTTATTCAAGTAAAAATAAATTATATAATAATAAAAGTAAAATATATTGAAAAACTATAAACCATAATAACCCAACAATTTCCACAGACCGCGATAACCAGCACAAAGGGCAAATGTCAATGTCACGCGATCCAGCAGCAACAGCAGGCACTCAGACTAAAACGAGACTCGGAGGCTCGAGACTCCGGACCCCAGGGCCTTGGAGACGAGGGCGGCTCGGGTGGCCAGTGCCGGGAGCCACCGGCCCTGCCACCCAGGCCGCCGCCCAGACCGTCCAGTCGGCGCTACGAGCTGCCCACCATGACCGCCGATGAAAGTGAGTCTGATGATTTTTTTTTATTATCCTTTTTTGTGGATGGGTTATGAGTAGGATGGTGGAGAATATATAGGACGTTGGGAGGCGGAGCGCTCGAAGATGAGATTCGAGAGATTCGAGGTGCGTCTGTTGAGGGGTTGGATTGGTTTGAAGGATGGAGTTGGGAGTTTAATGAAGTTAAAAAAATGTTTTCGTGTGCTTAAGATTTTGAAAGTTAGTTATTATTTTTTTTACATTTTATGTTCTTGGTGAATTGAAATGGAGTTATTTTCTAATTAAAAAGTAGTTACGTCAGTTTGAAGTTGAATTACGTCTAACAATATTATCCGTAATAAAGTTAACAGCGGAGTTAATTCAATGAATCAGTTTATCCGACAAGACAATTCCCAGGCTAATATTAACTTTTCAATGAAATGCAATTTTAAAAAGCGGAAAAGATTCACTGGATAAAACACGAACAATACCTTCACCAGTAAACACATTTTTAAATAAAAGCTCGGAAAAAAATTTATGTTCATTATATTATTATTATTATTATTATGTATGATAACAATGAGTTATTCTTAATACAAACATATAATATCAAACAAAACCACCTACTACCTATATAAATGCGAAATTGATACTTGATTTTGTTTAGCATAACAAGAACAGGATATCAAGCAGAATAAGACTGATTTAACCAATTGATAATAGGTGCAGCTCTTACAATTGGTACAATTTAGTCAATTAATTTATGCGTTAACAAGTCTTTAAATATTCTAAACAACTTGATTTTAAAAATGCATACGTTATCGTTTCCCATACTTCATTTATAAAAAAATCCTAGAACTTAAAATGATATAACAATCAAACAAACTATTCGCACAAGAATTTCAAACAACAATCTCCTAAAGTTTAATACCACTTTCCAACCAAAGAAACAAAAGTTATTACAATCCCCAAACTCCCCTGCTCAAAAATCCATACCACCGATCATTTTCGCACAAGCAACACCATCCCTCACTTTCCCACCGCGACAACATCCAACTTTCCCCGAAAACTTTCGCCGCCCCCAATCCAAACATCAAACTTTACCCAGCGACTTACCTCCCGAAATCAAACAGACCAACCAACACCAGGTCGATAACCGAGCCCTACACTCCCCGTATCATCCAAGGGTACAGCCGCGAGCTTGCGCGCGCTTCTCGCGAAACGGAAGCTGCCTCTCTCTTCATCCCTTGGCGCGCGCGCGCGCGTCCGGTGCCTACGCGCCTGCTCCGTCGCGGGCTGCCGGATTTATTGACCTGGCCTCGGCACGCGCGCGCGCGCAAGTAAAGCCAAAGCTCGCGGGCCGCGCGCACACGGCGAGCTTGCACGGGCCAATTCTGCCCGGATGAATACGGGGAAAGCTGCTCCTGTTGTTGTTGTTGCTGGTGAAAAGTGAAAGCGATATGGGTTGGATGGTGCTGGTTGAGAGGTTGGGCTGGTTTTTTTGAGGGGCTTGCTGGATGTTTGGATGGAGGTGGAGTGCGCGGGGGTGGACGTCGAGGCGGGCTGTTTTTTGAGGCTTTTGTGAGGAACGATGCAACGAAGATTCAAGGACTGATCGGAGCCTGGAGGTTTGGCTTTTCGAGGAGGAAGAGCTTAGGGGAGAGCGAAGAGACTGAGCTGCAAGGGAGGAATGATACCGAGAGGAGGTAGTAGATTAGAGTTTTAGTAGTGATTAGAGATTTGTTGGGTTGGATATGGGTTATCGAGAAGTGAGATGATGAGTGCTTCTTTGTCGTTTGCGCGCGTTGCTGAAATTTTTCGTTAGACTTGTTTGATAAACGTTTGATGATAACGAATTGTAATTTAAACGTTTTTGTTTGTTTGTAAATTCTTGTTAAAATTTTCAAGGTGTTAAATTTAAATGCGAATTGTCGATTTCAAGATATTGTAAAAATAATATTTAGGATCTCATCTCACTTTTCTTTATTGCACGAGGAGATTCCCACATTATTTCATAATTACCTAATAATAAAGAGTGCACCAAACATCAATATAAATTCAAAATTTTCCATTTACTATTCTTTAAAATACAGTAACACCAGTAAAATCAATTTAACTTTCTTAAAAAAGAAATCCCAACCCAGCCGCCCAGTCCGTATAGACAAAAGCTTACACCTATTAGCTTTCCATCGCGCAAAACCAATAAAGAAAATCGAATAGCGCGCCGCTTATAGAATCAATCAACCTGCCCCTCTAAAATCGATATCCAATCAAGCACCTCCTCGCTCGAAAAAGCAACAGCTTCTCCGTCCACCCCATGTGCACTCTCTCCTCGTGCAAGCCCCCATACCCACCCCCTCTCTAACCCAAAAAAAAAAAAAAAAAAAAAACCCTCCAGACAGCGCAGGTAGAATAAATTTCCTCGGCGGCGCGGACGGCGGCATATATCGATTAGCCGGTGGCCCCGTATATAAAGAGCCGGCGAGCTCAGCAGCCTGACATGGAGCGGGGCTTTCCGATCCTGCACATAGTGCGCTGCCGCTTCGGCGCCGGTGGCTCTGGTCCACCGCCAGCCCCGCAGCCAGCTCCGGCCGCCCCCGAGCCGACCTACGACGTGCCCTACGCCATGGCCCAGCATCACCACCTGCAGCAGGCCGCCGCGGCCGCGGCTGTACATCACCAGTACTCGGCGCATCACTTTTCGGCACACCACCACGCTATGGCCGCGGCGGCGGCTAGTCATCACGCTAACTTTCTGCAGCACGCCAGGGCTCAGGTGGCGGCGAGGTGCTCGCACGCTTGCGGTATGGAGTGTATATATGGGCTTTTCTGTGTGTAGTTTTTGTTTTAGTTTTTGGAGAAGTGGAGTATATGCGCTGGATTTTTTGTTTAGAGGAAGGCTTTGTTTTTTCACTTTGATTGCTTTTTCTTTTAATTAAGAATGTTTGATTGTTAAGGTAGAAGTTTTAGCTTTGACGCACTCTTTTGTTGCCGCTGTACTGCATCTGAAAGTATGGTAGGATGTATTAATTTTTATGAAATGAGAGTTTACTTTTGATTCCCGTAATTGCTCTAGTTTAATTTACTTTTATACGCGTTTAATTGTTTTACTTTCATCGAAAGAAAAAGAAGCGAGTTTTACTTTTAATTAATTTATGAATCATAATAACTAATATCTCCCTTGTAATTACTTTTTCATTACAGTTATTAGTTCTGAGAGTAATTACACGAATGCGAGTAATTACAATAATTTTAGGATCTAATAATGTTTACTCACGAATGGGAAAATTCGAATAATCTTTAGAGCAGCAAATATTCGAGAGAGAAAATTTCAAATATTTGGCATTTTCAGCCAGCGCTGGTAAAAGCTATATACCGTCGCGTGTCAATATTCATGCATCTTGCGATACGCACGAACAGTTCCAATATTGACACATCTAGAGTGCCTTGAATATTGACTGGTACAAAACTTTTCTTAATTCAGAGAGCGAACACCTAAAGCTGCATTCGTATACGAATGTTTTTCACAAATTTTTCTTTATTATAAAAATAAGTTGAAGTGACAAAGTTAAACAGCTGATACTTCTATTCAGATCGGGAAATTTTGAATAAAGCTATTTAAGCCTCGGCTTTATGCAACAAAGAAATTTAAATTAAAGCTGCACCAACGGACTAATTAAAACTTTAATGTGCAGGTCGCGTAGCAACAATTTACTCTCCGCTTTTATCTAGGGCAATATCATTAAAAACGTCCGTATAAATAACATCTTAATACCCTTCATACATTCACAAAGTGAACTACTTATAGTAAAATCATCATTACCAATCCCTTATTATCTTTTTCCGGTAGCAAACTCAATTCGACGTATTTAGCACAGTCACCTTTCTCTCAACCACCTCGAGCCATTTAAAAACACTACCCCCAGCTTGCAATAAAACAATCAATCTTCCTCGAATTTTCCGATAATCACTTATTCTCCCGACTGAAAACTTTCAAGCCGCGGGCTCTGAAGGGCTCGTTAAAACAAATTCCCAGACTATTTTAAAACACAACAAGGCTGTAAAAGTCCCTCACAGAATCCCCAATAAATTCAACGGGAAGCGACTCTTTGGAATGCAATAAAAACGCGCGCCGAGCTCGCACGCCGGAAGAAGAGATAACCCAGCCAATAAAGCGGCGATCAGCCGCGTACGTGCGGGAGAGGAAAAAAAGAGAGGAGGTGAAAAGAGCAACGGTACGATTTTAATCAGAGAGTAGAAGGGCTGGCCGAAAACACCGGTTTTCTCGCCGGACTTTTGAAAAAGCCAGCCACCTGTGCTATTAAGCGGCACCACGGATACAGATCAATGTATCCCTGGATCTCCGAAGGGGCTGGACACGCGCGCTCGGCCCATATATTCTCTTGAGATGACAGAGCAGTTGCGATTTCGCGCGCAGCATACGGATCTTTTTCCCACACTTGCTGCCTTTTCACCTGCACGACTTCTTCCCACGTGAGCGTCTTCTTAATTCCACGCGTTGCGCCACGCCGCTTTTCCTTCCGCAGGTAGAGAAGAAAGAGTGGGAGGGCTAAGAGAGCGACGGGAAAGAAAAAATCATCGACACACAGACTCGGAGGGAGAGAGATTTTCCTCTCCTTTTCCCATTCCAGGGAAACAGCCGACGATCGGGGGGTAAGTCCCGTATACCTGCGCGCCGGGGGAAAAGCGGCCTTTCTTTATGTTTCCTCTCTCGCGCTTCGTCTTCTTCTTATTCTCTCCATGCGCCACAATGGCATCACACGCGGGATCCGGAATTTTCAAGCTCGCAGAGGGCTGCAGCAGCGGGGAGAAAAAACAGCCCACGGAGTTTCGACACACAAAGCAACGGGTGGGAACAATGGAAGTCGCGCTGCGGCCTCGATACAACACACACAGAGAGAGAGAGCTACCCCCGCTGCCGGGCCATTCGTTTCGATTTCCTTCGCGCCTTTTGTCAAGCGCCGAGCGCGAGCGAATCGAAATCGGCCCGTCTTGCTTTTATTCTCTCTTTTCCGCCCCGAGTGAGAGAGAGAAAGGGAGTAGGGGGTTTTGTGCCCGGAGGCCCTTTGCGCGTTTGGGGACGAAGGAGTAGTATAGTAGTAGAGACACGTGTGGACGGGGCGCAGGCAGTTTTTCCGAATATTTTGGGCGGTATGGTCAGAGGCTGAGGGTCGCGCTCGATGCGGGGAGCGAGATTGTCTCGCGCGAGAGATTTTTGAAGAATGTTTGCTTTGAAAGGTGATTTTCTTTTCTTGGGGGTTTTATAGGGAGGAATATCGGGATGCTTTGATTTACGGGGATTGGGAGGTTTTGTTGGGTTTATTGAGGTGGGATGTGGATAGGGGTGGTTGAGGAAGGGGCGAGTTTTAATTGTGGGGGCTAAGAATAGCTGGTATCGTTAGCGCGTAAAGTTGATATTTATAATATAACTTTATGATGTATTGTTAAACTTAAATTTAATGGAAGTGTACTAAAGTTTATGTTGCTGGTACATTAGAGGAAGTTAATGCGAAACTTTAAATTTTATATACATTTGCATTAATTTTCTCTAATTCTTTAACCTCTTTATTAAAATTGTACGTATGAAATTTTGCTTCCAGTACATGTACATTAAATTTTAATAAAAAATTCAATGATTTAGACTTAAAATTTTAGTCTATGTACAAATTTTTGTATTTTTAACACAACTTTATTGTACTAGGTTTTTTAATTTTCAAACTCAATTTCTTACGTAAATATTACCCACTTTAAGATCAAACCAACCACCATTCCCACGACAATCCACCCTCTTCCAAACTCCCAACTATACAAGCCACTCACGTAATTTCTCACTCACCTCAAATCTCTCGGAAAAATCAAAAATCGGACATCATGCATTATTCAAGCCACCGAAAATCCTTTGGACACCTGGCCACGGGCTGCACAAGCATCGGCGCTTTCTCATTTTCACCCTTTCTTTTTTTGTTGATTTTCAGGACACGTGGGCAGCGCCGAGGGAAGCGGAGTCAGCGGCGGGGGCTGCTGCAAGAAGTACGTGGTCCTCTGCTGTCTTTGCGGCGGCCTGAGTGCCGCCGTTGGCAGCCTGTTTTTGGCTGTGCACGCTGTGCTGTCGGCCCACACGGCCAGCTTGGCGCTCTTCGAGACCGTGCCGTCTTACATACCTGGGACAATGGTGAATTTCTTTTTGCTTATGTTTTGGATTTTTGGATTTTCGGTCCCGTTAAATGTCGAATATTTTTTCTGTTTTATGGATTTGTTATTCTGGGTTGAAATTAAAATTGTAATATTTAATTAAATGATTGTTTTAATTTTATAATTTAATAATTTATGAGAATATATTTCAAAAATTAATAAATTCGCTACACTGGATTTTACTAAGTAATTCTTTAAATAAAATATTCTATTAAAAGTTTAATATTGTATAAAAAAATTAAATTTAGATTTTATTGAAAAATTAATTATTTATTAAATTTTTATCACAGTTTAATGGAAAATATATCATTTTAAAATAAATTACATAAATTTAAGAGGCACGGTAGCTTTCCGCATGCGCTGAATATAACTTGTATAACAAAAAGAATTTTTGCATTTACTATAAAAATATCTATGACTGGAATATATATATAATTGGAACGTGATTGATTCATTTAAAAGTTATGATGTATTACATACGTAAATAATTTGAAATATTATTGAATAAATAAAAGAAAGATTCAACGGTGAATGTATATAACTTTTATTTATAATTAATAATTTTTTGATATTTTACATAAGTATATTAAAGACAAAAGTTAATGACGACGACCACCAATGTTGTCACGAATACATTTATGTATAGTAACGGCGACTTCACATCGATCAGATTTTTCATTTCCTGAAAACGACATTCTTTTTATTAAAAGAATATAATATTAAGATACTGTTTTGAAATTTCTATTCACTAAACATGTTTAGTTTATATAATATTAGAAGAACTGATGCTTGAGGTATTATTCAAAATATTGTTTTATATTGTTAGACTTTTGGAATGCATTCGATCGCAAGGGAAGTCATGAGTAAAGGCAGTAATTATATTTATATTTTTTTCCTGAATCGTTAAAGTTAATGCGTTTCAGAAATTCTAAATTAAACAAATACGTAATTTTATGAAAACAAAGGTTATTGTATATTATTATACGCGTGTTTAGTATAAGTAGAATATTTTTAAAAAATACGTAAATTCCTTGTCACTTAATTTTTGTAATTCCTCTGGCTTGAAATAATTGACAAAAAAGTATGTAGATAATGAACCATATACTACATTATTTAAAGTTATAAGAAGTGAAATATTTAAATGTGCTTTGAAAAAAAATTGTAGGATATTTAATATTAAAATTGTAAAAATTTTTTCATTATCGAAATAATGAATTTTTGATCATCACCATCCAAGATGTTAATTTTGATTTAAATTAAAATTGTAATTTCATAAATAATTAAAATTACTGCATAAAAATTTTTAAACTTAAATAAAAATTTTTACATTATTGATTTACTGGAATTTTACAAAACTTTTTACTTTATACATATCGAGTTTTAATTACATATCTCCGAATAATCGGTACCAGGGATTCCAGGAATACTTTTTTCTACAATAATTTTGAATCAAAAAGTAAAATATAAATTTCTTTGTATTGACAAATTTGAGAATCGAACTAATTGTTTAAATCTCTTTTTATACAATTAAATACTACTACGCAGCAAAAGCAAGGATTTTGAATAATATTAAATTAATAATAATTTACTTTTATAAATTGCCACTTTATAATAATAAATGATAAATAATAATTAAAATTAAAAATCAGTCTATTTACCTGTGTTTACACAATTAGACAGCTTTTCTTTCACGGTATCATCAGCCTTAGGATCCATTTTTTGATGGAACTCCCACATTTTTTCTAAATTGGCTTTGCCGCTTACCATCTGGATAGATTCATTTTTAATCAAACAAGAACACGTTTATTTTAGAAGGGTAGTCTTTATAAAAATTTTATTTACAATTAAAATTCTAAATCTAATTTTGCACTCACTTTTCCACCTTTTTCCATTACACAAGCAAAGAAACATTTTGTATTAGGATCATTCATGTCAGGAGGTCCACGCTTTCCTAATTAAAAGATTTTTATTCAGTAAACATATATTGGAATAAACCTTTCTCTAACGACAAATTACAACAAACCATCTGGTAATCCAATTTCAGTCTTACATTCCTGCATAATTGTTTTCATTTCTTCAGGCGGTTTACACTCTACGCACACCTAATTTTAAATAGTAAATTTAATATTTAGTTTCTCTTTTTTAATAAAAATATCAATCGCATTTTAAAAAAGTATATAAAAAGTAAAAGTAAAAAATAGTAAATAAATAGTAATATCAGTAAGCTTATAATTGGCTACTTTTACTTTATATAAAAATTTATATATTATTTATGATACATATAAGTAATAATTACAGCAGCAACCAAAATTATTAAAATGCAGATGAAACTTTTCATTGTTCCTTTGTAACTGTAATATGCACTTCAACGTGATTCTTTCGAAAATAAATAAATTATTAAGCTCACCAAGGGTTTATAAAGCTAAATTTGTTGTAGAGTGTTGAGCAGGAAACACAACACCTTTAATAAGCATATTTACATTTCCGCATGAACAAATAAGCGGAAATCGTATAACTGTTACAATCACATAATTTTTATGAACATAATAATATTTTAGTTTACTATGTTCCTTTGAAAACACCAAGTATGTATTTATTACATATACTTTGGCACAAAATATTAATTAAATATTAATTAAAGGTTAGAAAATTAAAGAGCAGCGGGGATTCTAAAAATAATTCTTTTATAAAATAAATTTTTTAATTCAACAAATTTATGCTTGAATTACTTACTTTTTATAATTTAACTGTCGATGAGAATATGACGTCCATGATATTTTTAAAATCGATCTTTCTACCCACGCTGCATTATCTATATTTACTTGTACGTCATGACTTTGTCTTCTTTAAAAATGTCGATATATTATCGTAAAATAAAATTTCCTCTCGACAACGTAAATCTTTTTACGATAAATAGTTTTAAAATAAAGGAATAACTAGAAAATAAAAAATGATAAAAGTAGCACTCATAAAGAATAAAGAGTATCGACGTCTGCAATAAATTTTACCCACGTAGAAGCATTTTTATTAACATACTTGCGGGTGCATTTTATTTGAAAAAATAATGTTTTTCTTTAATAGTTATTTTACTTTTCATATTAATTAATTCAATCAAGTAACTACTTTGAAGATATATTAAAGAAGGAAACCTTTATTGGATTTCAATGAACAATGTCTTTATTTAACCCTGAAATTTTTTGCAAAGCGTAGTGCTTCATTTGCTTGCATACTTTAAAATTATATATTACCGATGACGTTAACCATACGAGACATATTTCTATATTTTTGCAAATATTTCAAAGAATAAAAAAGTGTAACCAGGGCGATGGCAAATTTAAGATTTTATTTTTAAATTTATTTTAAAGTTTACTGTCACAAATGAAATGAAAGGTTTTTTTAGTTCATCTCATTCGATAAACAGAATACGACTAATTCTAATTTAAGAAAATTGCTTTATCCTACACCCTCGCGTACCACCAAAATTAAAGAAGCTCACTACAATTTTCCCAGAATCCACAACTACCATTCCTCCAATCAAAAGAACCCGCAGCTCCTTTCCACCGCCCCCGAAGGCTCCTTTCATCAAAGCCAATCAAGCACTTCTGACCTGTTCATTTTTAAAATTACAGCTCATATTCATGGGACTCTTCACGATGCTCCTGGCGCGACGCAAGCACCGCTACGGCTTTCTGGTTAGTATACATCTCGCCCTCTCGAGCCTCCACTTTTCTATTTTCTCCCTTTTCTCCAGCTACGCGCAAAGAAAAGAGAGCCCGTCCATCCTAAAAATAAACGAACCTGCGTACAAACAGCCTCTTTTATCTAACTTCCCTCTCTTTTCTTCGATGCTTTACAGATGAAGGTCTGCGGCTCGGTTAGCGTCGTCTGCGCGCTCGTCTGCGTCCTCGTAACCGTCACCACAACTGTCGTCCACATGTCCCGGCTCCAGGGACTCAGAGAGTGCGTCTACACCGCTCGAGCAAAGTAAGGAACATACGAGACTTTTTTCTCTTTCTTTTTTCTTCTTTTTCTTCCACTTCTTCTTTAGCGACGACGCGCTGTCTATTTTTAAAGCACTTGTGCGCGCGCGCGCGCGCCTCTTCTCTTTGTTACGCGCGAGTTACGACATTTGGGCCCGTAACTTTTCGGAGAGTTTTGCGGTTTGATGCTCGCTTTGTCTTGGCTGTTTCGGGGAATGGAAGGAAGTATGAGGCTAGAGGGTTTGGGGAATTATTTTGGATGGAAATAATTAAAAGTTGGACGATGAAGTAAATTAATGGTTTTGGGATCGTGATACTTGAGAGGTTGTTGAATAAGAGTATTTGCTCTTAAACATATATCAAGTCCTTGAAATTCTTTAAAACTACTTAAAATGGTTATCTACTGTTCTTAGAATCCTTGGAGATTTACTCAAAAAGGCTCCTATTTCTAAGGCTACGTTTTACGACATGCCTGAAACTTGATCTAGATATATGAGTCAATACTAAAAGAAAGTGTTTAAGTTATTTTTAACAGTTTTTTATTTTTACAACTGTTTGGATGACTTTGTGAAAAATACGTTAATTTAAATATTTTAATGCTGTAAATACTGTCTAATTAGTCATTTTTCTTAAATTCTTACTTCGAATTTTTTTATTAGTAAATTTGTTAGAGTATAAATTATCATAATACTTTTGATTAAAAAATTGCACCTACGTTTATGAATTTTGTGCGACAGTAAATTGAGCCAAGTATTTTAAATTAGGCACGATACTTTATAAATTATTCATCTTTTCATTATTAGAAAATTTGTAAAAATTGTTTCCTTCCACAGAATTTAGGTCAACTTTTACGTATGCATCTTTTACATATTTTAACATCGAGCTTTTGATTAAATTTTAAAAGTTTTTAAAATTTTTTCAAACTACTTTTTGCTATAAATAATAAACAGCAAATATTCATGCATATTTTATCAAAAGTTCGAAAATTCTATATGAAAAACAATTTTTCAAAACTGCTGCAACATCGTCCAACATTTATATCAAAAAATTGTTTGAATACCTTTTTCGCTATTAAAATTTTTATATTCGAATTTTTCCGCTGCAAAAAATAACTCTAATTAAATAACAAAAATTACCGAACATATTTTCATCATTACTATCTCTCTTCCTCCCGCCATCAAAAAACCCAACCCAATTCATATTAATTCCACATACCAACCTTAACACTCACCATTTCCCCGTCATAACAATCAATCCCCTCCCGATTAATCACCCAAAACTTATAGAAACGTTAATCGAGCCTCTCTCGCCTTATTCCATATCCATCGATCGCCCAACCCAGACCATAATTCACTTCAAAGCCACGCAACAGTCTAATCCATCAACTCCTCACCCGCGCCAAAATCGATACACCCCGATCCCTCAAATCCCGCAAACAAACCTCTCAGGCTCGAGCCGATAAACTGACGCATCCCCTTAATTGCAGATCGTGCACGTGCTATGGCGCGCCGCAGTCGCGCGCCTCCGACCCTGGCGTCCTGTTTGAGGGCACGCCGCACTGTGAGGCCGTCCACGGGGCCCTCTACGCCTGTCTGCGCGCCTTATTTGGCGTCTCGGTGGCTGGTATTCTCGCGTGTATCTTCAGCTGTATGCTGGTGTACCAGCTGCTTAGTCACGAGAAGAAGAAGATGTACTGGGAGCAGCTGGAGTTGAGGTGCAGGAGTCTTTATGGGCAGGGTGCGGGCCCGGGGCTGGTCAGCGCGAGGCCGGCTGGGACTTGTGGATGTTGTAATGACTGTGGGGGTATAGGGCCCTGGTGGGCCCAGTCGCCGGGGAATCTGTACACGCCTAATCCGGATCTGGCGCCGTCGAGGTGAGATTTTTTATTGTTGTGTGATAGTTTACGAATTTATTTAAGGGACTTTTAGAAATGTAAAGTGGGTTAGAAAATTTTTTGTTTGTTTTGGAAAAGTGATTTCTTGTTTGTTGGTGATATATGATTATGCTCAAATAATATTATCAAATTAGGCCAATAATATTTTTGAAATTGATAAAGTATTATCTTACATGTCAAATGAAGTAGAAGGCATATTTATGTACAATAATAAAATATTTCCGCCTTTTAAGAATAATCTTGAAAGCTTTCTTGAGTAAGCATTTGATTTCGCATATGCATCACCTCGGATGAAAATAATAGCTTTGTTTTGTTTCCAAACAAAAAACTTTTCATTTTAGATAAATGAACTACTTTTAAAATGATATATTGTGTCCAAGAAACAATCTTAAAATCCCATTATAAGAATTCTATAGAAAGGAATCATATGTCAAAGTCAACTTTTCCAAAAGAATGCAGAAACTAATGTATTAACTTAGAAGTGCCGCTACAAGACTGTTCTAAGAATATATAATTTTTTACTTTCTTATATGACATTTTTTAATTTTGGTATGTTTCATATTTGTTAAAACTTATTGATAATAATTTATTTTTATAAATAGGAGTATATTGAAAAAAATAAATTATAATAATTCATCTATTCTACAAATTAATTTTTATTTCAACAAATTTAAAGAAAAAATTTACTTTATATACGATCTGAGTCATTTTGAAATACGTCGTTAAGCCTTTATGAGTTATAAAATCAAGAATTGCAAAAAGTGAAAGTTTTCAAGCTATTAAACTAAACCCATGAAAAAAAAACGTAAAGGGCAGTTTCACTCCAACAATTCAGCCATCGAAACTGAAAAGAAAAAAATCAAAGCAGCCGCTTCTTTTCGCGCCTAAAGTCAAATCCCTTTAAATTAACGCAGCGAGCCCATCCTCAAAAAGCCCGCCCCAAAAAAATATGTCACGCTATAAAAACAATAGCGCGTGTCCCCTCGGCACGCTTTCCCTTTCCTAAATCAACCAACCCATCTCTGTCTATCTCTCTCCCATCCTACTGACCCACTGACTCGAAAAATCGAAAGCCAAAAAAGTCACCCTCTCTAACTTTTCTCTACCATTTCTCCGCCTTTAGACGCTGGCGACTGCCATGGTCACGCAGCAGGGGACCGGCCCCGAGCGCCGATTCGAATTACGGCTTCCACGGCCAGTCGAGCCATCAGAGCGGGCCCGGCCAGAGCGGCCCCCACCACCACCAGCAGGAGCCGACGGGCCTGATGGACCCGAGCGGTGCGATCATGCCCTATAGCATCCTCGGCCCCCACCACCACCAGACGGCCGCGGGGGCCTACTCGGTGCTCCAGGCTGCGGCGGCTGCTGGCGCCTGCGAGGATCCCTACGTCCAGAATAGTGGAGCTGGGCCTTACAGCGTGCTGGAGACTGCGGTGCCACTGTGGGGACCACCGCCACCGTATAGTGATCCCAATAGTCCGGCCAGGAGGCCGATGTTGGCTTTCCCCCAGGCTGATCACAGGCCGAGGCTCACCAAGAGGATGGATAATTTTCCGATGAGAGAGGGTGAGTTGAAGAGGGTGGAATTGGAGTTGTTAGATAATTTGTTTAGATATTGGTGCAAAATGTAAATTTACTTTGACATCGAGAAAGAAGAATGAGTTATTACATCCGATATAAAAATTGTTCAATTATATTTTTATTTTTTTACTTTTATGCGTTTAAAGCAGTTATAAATTATTTTTCTATACAAAACTGAATTTCACATTTTTCAATAAGTGTCTAATCTAATCTAGAAAATTAATTAGGACTTATATTCTTTATCGGTAGTTTTAGCAGTCATTTGGGGGCTCTAGCCGTATTCTAGATATGGTATAACTAAATTGAATAAATTTGAAGAATAATATAATGTAAAAATTTCTAGAATAAAAATATAATTATTTTATTAGGCACTGCTTAGGTCTTACTTTGTATCTAATTTTCTGCCACATATATTATCAATAATTCAACCAAGTTAGATCCTAGTCTTGATCTACATAATTTTGTATTCGAATTGCTATTTTTATTCGTATAGAAAACATTTTTAACAAAAGATGACAGCAAAGAAAAAAAAATTGACATTTCCTTCTTCAATAAATCTTCTATTCCAAAAAACCAAACTAATTAACAAAATTATTCATTATTAGCGGTGGAATACAGCAGATCACCGGACATCAAGCGACCGAGCGGCAACTACGAGAACGCGGAGCAAGTTTCTAATGACACCGACACGGAAACGACAGCTGGCGTAAATGGCGAGGCAGGCAGGGTAGCGCGAGGTAATAAGCACAAGAAGCTACTGAAAGGCGTGGAAAATGCAGCCTTCCAGCCGCAGGAGTCCAGCACGATACCGAAACAGTCGGAGAGCGAACTCTATTTTGGTGACGTCTCCTCCTGCTGCGGACCCGAGAGTAGTCTTTATGACGTCGCGACAGAAAAAGACGGTACGTTAAAACAAACACGATAATAATAGTTTTAGAATAATATTTTGACAGAATTAAAAGTATGACTATTATTAATGTTCTTTTTGTTTAATTACGGCTAAATATATGTTTTATATAGACTATTTTATTTTTAAAAAAAAATCCTTTGAAAGGTAAAATTTAATTATCATTTATGGACTGATAAACTGATAATGTGATTAACGAAAGTCCTTCAATTTTTCTTTAAATCTTTTGAAAACAAATATTGGCTATTTTAAATAATGATCAAAACTTTACGGAACCTATTACGAACATATTACGTAAAACTATAGTGTATAATGTCTTTAGAAGATTACCATAAGTAATAATTCTTCAGAAATATGTACTAATAAAGTTTACATTTCTGTAAAATTTTAAAATTTGAATCTTATATTTAATTTTAATCATCAGTTCTTATATTTTCATCAAACAAATCTCACATCTATTTACACCGACTCAAAAGCGCGCTTTTAATTTAACAAAACTTAACGACCACCTTAAAATCCACAGGCAAAAGTGACAACGGCCAATCGGAAGCAGGCACGAGCAGCTACCTTAGCTCGCACTTCCCAAAACGACCGTCGAGCAAACGATCCCGCCGTCAGCAACAGCAGCAGCAACAGCCACAGCCCTCCGTTCACGTCGACGCGGAAATCGTCGATCTGCCCTCGAGCTGTTCGTCCAACGGTGACGAGCCCAACCCCGGTGCCAGCTCCTACTCGATGCGCAGCACAGCAGCCGAAGTCGAGTACGAAGTGATCAGGCAGCAACGACGAGCTTACGGTTACGCCAGCGAGCGCGAGCAGAACGTTTCGCTCGTCAGGCAGCAGCAACATCAGCAACAGGATGAGGCGGCGTCAGAAAGTAGGGACGAGTCTGACGACGGTGCCTACGGTGCTGATGAGGATATGAATGGTGACGAAGAGGCTGGTGATCAGGAGAGAGAGTTCCAAGATTACAGATCGAATTATGAGGAGGACGTCAGGCCTGTCAATGTTTGAGCTGATTAGCGGAAGGCTGGTTAATATTGTATGGTGCGTGTAACGTGTGATTACGGTGGAGCTGCTGCCGTGGGAGGCTCTCTTTTTGCGTTGAATGTTTACAGAACGAGGTTGAGCTGTTTAGTTTTAGTGTCGAGCGAAAAAGTGTGGAGTGTTGTGGTATTGGATAAAAAATGTACCGGTATAAGGTATTATTTTGAAGAAAATCGATTTTTTCTGCAAGCTCAAACGCGAAAAGCAAAGTTCGATGTCTCCACACTGTGCCGAGTAGCTCTATCCATATTTAGTTAATGATTTCGCTTGCTGCCATTGTAAACAAAATCTCTATTCTGCAAAATCTCGTTCTTTTATCGTGTGAAAATGTAAAAGCACGTGGTAGTTATAAAAAAAATGAACTATGTAGCTCAATAATGTCTTCAATAATCGTCTTACTTCTGGTAGGATTTTTTACACTTAACTTAAAGCGACCGAAAAAAATTAAAGATATTTTTGCGACTTGACGATATATAAGAGTTTTATCAATTTATTTAAAAGTCTGAGGTTTTATAAAAATTTTCAAGATTCTTTACGTATACACTCTGTGTGGAAAGTCGACTGCACGAAATAAAATAGATTATAGAGGGATATGTTTTACGCTTTGTGTTCCGAATAATCTTTCGAACTTGTATATTTTATTGTTCCTAATACATTTTTGTAAATTTAGCGTTACTTTACATTTGAAGACTTATGCTTTTAATTTTTAGTAAAATTAAACTTAAAGTGTATTAAATAAATTAATTCTACGTTTAAAAATATTTATATGAAATTTTTCTTATGATAATTATAATTAAAGTTATTAAAATTTAGTTTATGTAGTATTCATATTGCTACGTTACATAAAGTTTGTCATATGAAGTTTCAATAAGTTCAAGTTTTCATTTTCAAAGATTTAGCTTGGCTTGTTAATTAATCTAAAAATGCATGTAAATTTTGCTATATATTCAAACAATATTAACAAAGTAATACTATATGCATATATTAAGAAATTTGAAAGAAAAGATGTGCATTTACGTAAGCAGTGTTATGTGTAGACAAGAATGTGAAACAAGCACTTCTAAATATTTGCCTAGTGAAGAGTGTGGTTAGATATTTTTTCAACTGATAATAATAGCATCGTTGCAATAATTTTATCAAAGATTGGCATTTTTAATTACTTTAATTTATAAGTTTTCTCTTATAAAAAAACAACCTTAATAGAGATAACGTTTAATAATTACAAATAAACTATGCTAAAATAAATATTTGAAAAACGTTTTTTCAAATACTACAATTTCACAATATATTATGGTTAAAAATAAAAATAAATTAAAAAATTAATTTTAGTATTTCTTTTAATTGCAAAAAGATTTTAAAACTATTTTTTTATACTTTAATATTTGTTATATTTAAGTTGTTAGGAAAATTTATCATTACAATTTACGTTTGAATTAATTAATTATTTATTCTTATCAAAGTTTATTTGAATTATTAGTATGAAATCTCTGATCATAAGTGAAGAAAATTGATAAATAAATACTAAAAATGTAAACTATAAATTATATCTTTCCGTATATAAAAGCCAAATTATAATTAAAGTATTTATGTTTAAAATATTATAATAAAAACATTTATTATTTATAATTAGTATTACTTAGTTGCAGAAGTAATTAAATATGCCAATCATAAAAAATTAGATAATTATATATAAAAATAAAATAGCGTAGCAAACAGAATATATTTCTAACAACTTTCCCGCGAACTTCAACAAGCATCAAGATCGTGTTTTTACAAATAGTTGAATACAAAAAATTGAAATCGACAAATCCTTACCTTAAAAGGGAAAAAATGAAAAAAATCTATAGAGAAAGTCTATTTAAATCTATATAAACGAAGAAGCACGCACGTAGCTTATCGAACATATTTCCAATAGTTTTTGCTTTATGAGGATAGCTTGATATTATCGTTATAATATAGCCACTCGTTGAAAATCACATCACTGGACCAAGGACAATACGACATTATATGAAGAGAAAATAAAAAAAAAATTGTCGAATAATTGTTTGATAACTGTTAACACTTTATATAGATTCCTAAAGTAAACTAAGTAACGTTTTCCATTTTTCGTCGTGCATTAACGTGGGAAAATGTACAGCAGGTGCGATATTTGTATAAGAACGCTTGAGGGTGCAAATGTGATTTTTTGTATGGGCGAAATGACAACTAATAGGTCTATTTAAATTTGCGCATAATTATTATACAATACTTATTATAATGAAGTACCTGCTCTAAGTAGTCAGTCAGTATTTTAAAATACGCCATGGCTTTTAATCGTGTAGAACTTTCTTTGATTTTATCATTATTGCTAGTTGTTTCCTTCAATTTTAAATGATTCGATCAGACGTTTTGTTTTAAAAAATCTCTGATCTTGAACCACCGGTGCGATTTTCCTTTTTAATTAGATTTTGCTGTCAAAATCTTGCCAAATCTACCTTTACAAAAAAAAAAACAATGTTTTTGTATGCGTATTTATAAACCTAGCATTAAGAAACTTTTCAAAATACTATGAGTTTGAAAAAAGATGTACAAATTAAATGAAAATATTGCGGATTTTTGTTCCGAAGTTTTATAATCTTAAGTAGGTGACTTTTGTAACTATTACTCGTGATTCTGTCAATAAGTTTAGTACTTGACTTTCAATTACACAATGATTGTATTAGATAACACCATTCAAGCATTTTAAGATGATAATATGCTTTTTTCTTAAGACTTTACTGTTGCTGGATTATTTGTTAAATTACCGAAAATGTCTTTATCCTGTAATCGTAATACAATAAAGTTGTTTTATACAGAAACTATGGCTATTGTTATGAAGTAGTTGTAAAAATCCTTTCAAAATACATGAAAAAATAGTCTGTAAAAATTTTATCGTAATATGTATTACATTTTTTCAGAACTTTTAATAAAATCATAATTGCACTTTCTAATTATACAAGAAAAAATATTTGAGTAGCCCACTGAAAGTTCAAATTATTCGTATAATGAATACATTAACTATATAGAAAAATACTCTGTGTTCCAGCAACCAGAATCTCTGATAAGGAAAACTCTAGTAAAAAAAAACTATTATTATAGTAAGTTGTGTACTTTTATTGTTATTAGAACAGTTTTATATAATCCAATTAACAACAATTTAGAGTTGAGGACAATTCGACTGATTTTCTGGTATTAAAAACTAGAATTTTCTCTCGGTGTAATTGTAATTAAAGTATACAGAAATTGTAAAAATTTAGATTAGTCTTTAAAATCAAAGTAAATAAAAAAATTACTGGCTGATATTCCAAACACTTATAATTAAAAAAAAAACTTAAAGTATTCAATTAATAAAGTCTCTACTTTAAGTGATTATTCACTTAAGTAAATGTCTCACAATCAGAATTAGTACTTTGATAAATAAAATCTCTATTAAAAATAAAAATCAATTGAGAAGTAGAGAAAATTGATCTTTGTCGAACTTAAGGTGTTGTGTTTGAAATAAGTAATAAGTCTTTATTCCATAACGCAATTGAAATAAAATCCTAACGATCTCCTTCGAAAGTGATTGTTCAAAAATTGACTTGTTCTATTAGAGCCGTCGCAATGTCTCTTTCAAATATTAAATTTCCGGTAGTTCTATCAATTTTATATAAATTTTATATATAAAAGAGGGACGTATCTCGAGTACACCATAAGTGGTGTAAATTTAATTTAAAAAAAAAGTGGATTAATTTAATTTCTTTTGAAGGCCATGCATAGATATATACTTAATATAATTATACGTTTTCTGATTAAAAGCAAATCAATCAAAATAATACGTATCTTAAAAAGGGTCAGCAAACCTTAATCTGACAAATTACTTAAACATCGACATAAAATAAATAAAGTACCTAAAAAATCAAGTTTGTGTGACCATTTCTCCCATTCTTATATGAATTTAGTTCTTCGAAATGAATAAATAATTTTAATTATCGAGCAATTAGTTGCTTATCATTAAACGCATCAGATTCATAAATTCTGCATCGATAATGCTAAGCACATTACATTACATTATATTTTAGATTAATCTTTTTGAGTACCTGCAAACTACGCAGTATGTGTAAGACCGAAGCTACATAAATTTGAAGTAGTCCAATATCATAAAACTACAAACATTTAGATACATTTCTGAAACATTCTTTGTAATATGTGGATAAATATTATTTATAAAAATTATGAAATCAAATATTTCTATAACAAAAATTGAAGTGTAACTAGTTATATAACTAATTTATGCCATAAAAACATATAAATAATAATTTAAAAAATTATCAGGTAAGTTAAATTGAACCGTTGTTATTGATTACGAGTTATTATTTGACTTGCATAATCAGAAAATGAAAAAAATATTTACGAATCAATTATTATTATATTTTTGCAATAAAAAAGTTATTGCTCATTCTGCTTTTAAATTAAATTTAATATTTTTTTAGGTTTCAAACTTATCACTTCAACTCACATTAATTTAAATGAATGAATAATAGTTTAGAATTATAATGTATATAAATGCTAAAAGTTTGTTTATTTTGTCTTTATTGATTAACTGTTATGGTATTCATCAAACTGATATTACCGGTTTTGTGGATTATGTTAAAAACTATATGTTGCAAAATTTAGGAACTCGTCAAGTGATAATAATGATTAAGTTATCGAGCAATATGTCATTTACGTCTGCCATCATATTACAAACAATGCAAAATACTTTTCCGACTTATATGATAGATATTGAAAAATCTAATAATCAGCACTTTCAGCGATACTTTCATAATCGTCGCATGTCAAACTTTAAAAAAACTTTAAGTCTAAATATTCTAATTACAATTGTTGAAGTAGCGGACAACTCCAGTAGCTGTACTAAGGAGATTATAGATGCTATCAAATTTTCAAACGATTTTTTGAAATATACTATTCGTCCCAAATACATAATTTTTCTTATTAATAAAAGAAAACATATTAGTAATTTATTAAATGTCTTCAAGTTTAGTTGGAAGCATAAATTTTTAGATTTAATTATTTTTGATCTGAATGAAAAAAGCAAACTTGAAAATAGAATTGATTCAATATCTATGGCAATACCTTCTAATAACTGCACAATCTTTATTCATCAATACAATCCATTTAACAATGTTTATGAAATAAATTCGTTTTCAAGAAATTCTGAATTATTTATCGATAAATTAAAAAATTTGCATGGATTTTTATTGAGGATAGCGTTTATTCTGGTTGATCCAAACTCGATAATTAATGAATATTATTCAAAAAGGAATATTTGGAATTGTATCGGCAGAGAAGATGCAATGATAACTAAAGCTATGGCTAATACTTTTAATTTTTCTGTAGATGTGGCCCTATTATCTCCTATAAATGTTACATCAACTTCTTCGATACGAGTTTTTCCGATTGGTGATTTTGATTATGTAGAGTTACTTGAAAATGACACTGTTGATTATATTGCATCACCGTTTCATTACTCAAACTTAGAGTATACACCACATGAGTCAGTAGCAAGCCTACGAATTGCGGGGAATTCACCTTTGAATATTTATACACGAAATGTAATCGTTAAACAATTAGGTTTAAAGAGAGTAATTTTATCAAACATAGTAGTCATATCTACCGTTTCGATAGCTTTAACGATGTTCTGCTCTATCTCTGTCAAATTATTCGGTTTTGAAACAAATAAATCCTGGACGCTCTTCAATGTTATAAAAATTTTAATAGGGTCACCCATATCATTTTCAGTAAAAACTACAACAGAACGAATAATATTTTTATGTATGGTAATTATATTTAGTTTAATAACAGTGGAAATATTGGAGGAAATAACAAAAATTTATCACGGTCAAGCAAAATATTTGGATTTCAGAAGTCTGGAAGATCTAATTACCCATAACATAAGACTAACAATAGGAGAAGACCGTAAACTAGTTTTGTCTCAAAATAATGAT